>PVJN01007636.1:0-68791 GCA_004026805.1 Lasiurus borealis | reverse complement strand
TACATTTGAGACTTTCAATTAAACATTTTCAGATCTGTATCCTTTTGCTTATAGTAACATCCATATTAGTAGAAAATCTTACTTATCTGGCCTTTTCTAAACCTTTTTAATGATATTGGATATCATCACAGTTTTTGTTTTTGTTTTTTTAAATATTTTATTGATTTTTTATAGACAGGGAAGGAGAGGGATAGAGAGTTAGAAACATTGATGAGAGAGAGACATCGATCAGCTGCCTCCTGCACACTCCCCACTGGGGATGTGCCCTCAACCCAGGTACATGCCCTTGACCGGAATAGAACCTGGGACCTTTCAATCTGAAGGCCAACGCTCTATCCACTGAGCCAAACCGGTTTTGGCTTATATTATCACAATTTTATTGACCATTCTGCTTTCCATTCCTCTTTGATTTTAGGTCCATAGAGTGATTTTAACTTTTGTGAGTTTGAAATGATTCAGTAAGTATTTCTTGACTACGTTTAAAGAAAAAAAAAACACCTTAAATTTTCCATAATTGTATCTATTTTTTGTTACCAGAAAAAATTGAGTCATTACTTCCCTACCTACTGTTTTCCTTTATAACCTACAGTATTACATTTTGAAAGAATATGGATTATATGGTTTCTGATCATTCCTCCTCCATTGAAACCTGATGGAGGTTTCAATTTTTTTTGCTATTTTCAAATATTCAGTTTCAAAAGTATGACAAACAATTGTGCATTACACACTTTTTTTCATTTTATACCTATCATTTATTATGAAAATGCTACTTAAGTCACTCATACTTAGCGTAATTTTACTTTGTCAACCTCTCTTCAACTTTAACATTTTCTAACTGATTTTAGAGAGAGAAAGGAAGAGAGACAGAAACAAGAATTTGTTGCTCCACTTCTTTATGCGTTCACTGGTTGATTCTTGTATGTGCCCTGACAAAACTCTTCACACTCTACCTAAGATACAGACTAGAAATTCCAGCTCTCTATTATACACTAAATTACCAAGTAGGCATGCTGTGTTCTATAATTCCTATGACTGTACAAACATATACAAACAAAATATACACAAATACATATACTAACTTTGTGTAGAATTATTTTATACATATATTACTTTCCTTTAATTATTTATCATATGTCATGATTGTGTTTGACTTGTGGAAGTCAACTTTTTTTTCTTCTTGCAAGTAATTTAAGGTAATTTGATAAAATTAATGTAAATAGAAAAAACATGTTAGATTTATAGGGAAAAAAATGTTTACCAGTGTGTGATAAGTGGCCTGTAGAAAAGTATTACGATAAAGAGGAGGATCTAGAATGCTTTGTATGTTAATTAATGATAATATCAAGGTTTGAATTTTCCCTAAGGTTCTCATACATATGGAGAAGAATCAAGTGAACTATCATGGGAAAATGTTCATTTTTAAGATAATTACATCATCCTTATATTAATCAAGTATCTATATCTTAAGGTCAATGTTCCATTCTTCTTTGTCTATATGTCCAAAGCATATACATACAAAATATTAATTTACTTTATTCTCATATTTTATGTACAAATATGGTATACAGTCCCTTCCTGAGATATGTTTATGAAAAGTTTAACTTTTCCTATAAAAAAGATTTTTCAGTAATGCTTTTTTAATTGAGCGATCATTCTCCCTTCCATGCCATGTTTAAAGATAGTTAATCACATCTGATAATTAATTTTACTTTATACACACTGCCGGTGTACAGACCTACTTAACTAGATGCATATATATTTTAAAATTCCCATAGAGAAGCAACATTTAGATAACAGTAAGGTAACATCCTTAATAGTCTGAATATCTATAACATGCTACAGTTATGTTGTGGTTCTCTCAAAATGCTAAGATCAAATGAGTACTTTTCAATAAATAATTTAGGATTTCCATTGAAACATTATGACCACCTAATAATGCTCTGTGTACATTACATACTTATCAAATTTAGCTTTCATTTCATATATTTCTTATAGCTTTCAATGTACACATACTTACCAGATTACTTTACCATGTAACTGATTCTAAATTTCCTTTGGGTTTTTAAGTAAAAGGCTCAAACCAACCTAAAAAACCAACAACCTAAAATACACTATTAGAAAAACTAATTTTACCATGTTGCTTTATACTGATATTAGAGGTCCAGTGCACAAAATTCACTCATGGGTGGGGGAGGTCCCCTCAGCCCAGCTTGCACCCTCACCAATCTGGGACCCCTCGGATCGGAGATGTCTGACTGCCAGGATCGGGCCTAAACCAGCAGTTGAACATCCCTCTCGCAATCCAAGAACGCTGGCTTCTAACTGCTCACCAAATAGGACACTCTGCCTGCCTGATCGCCCCTAACCACTCTGCATGCCTGCCTGATTGCCTCTAATCACTCTCCCCTGCCAGCCTGATTGTCCCTAACTGCCTCTGCCTCAGCCCCTGCCACCATGGCTTTGTCCAGAAGGATGTCTGGAAGATATCTGGTCTATCCGGTCTAATTAGCATATTACCCTTTTATTATTATAGATTGAATTTTCCTATAGGTCGAGGCATCATCAGTAACAGGACACAGGGTCAAGTATTAGTTTTACAGCTATATTATTCCTTGGCTGATAGAAAGCAAGTCTACCAATAATAGCAGAAGCAATAACCCAGTAACAACAAACAAAAAATAGTTTGAATTAGACATCTTAATGGCATATCTATGTTCTGAAAAACAGTGTTTTCATAGTCATGAATACTATATGTGGAATAACTCAAATCAGGGGTCACTTTAAAATGTGCTAATATTTACATAAAAGGAACTTAAAACTGATCTCCATCGCCTCTGAAGGATAAACTAATGAAAATATTATCTGTGCTCATAAACGAAAATCTGATTATAATTTCAAACCTTATTGACTTGTAAAGATGATAAATTCATCAGTAAAATCTTGTTTAATGTTTTGAATTTTACCAAATGGCACACAGAGCATCCCGGGAGGAAATATCGTCCTTGTGTCCCTCATTTGAAATTCACTCACTAATCACAGGACACTAAAACAAGGACACTCCCTCCTCAGTAAATCTGGAGACAGGTCATAGAGGCATCTGTTCTCCATATACCTACTTAATGAGGTCATCTGGTACACATGCCATGCACTGGGGAGCGCTTAATTTTTATTAGGAGCATTAATCTAGCTAAGAGTTAGTGAATTAAAATTATCTTTGAAATGAAATAGGACACTCCTTTGTCTAATTTGCTCAAATTTATTGACATATAACCCTTACATATAAGCCATTTTCTTAATGGCTAAGAATAAATATATTAGTCGTTCACATTCCCATTAAAATAATCAAGTACTTCCGTGACCTTGAGAATAATGAGAACTCAAAAATGATTTGAAACTACAAATATCGCATTGCCTAGTAATAGCCAGTTTCGTTGATTTGGGATTTCGGACTCCCTACTGTATATTGATTACAGAAATGACCTTTCAAGCCATCCTTTTTAATAACAAGAGGTATTTACGTAAGTAGGAACACTGTCAAGAAGTGTCACCTACTCAAAAAGGAAGCATTCACACAATGCTGTCATGTTCAAAGTCTATGACATTTGGACTGTGGACTTGTTTCAAGGATTTGTTGGTTGCGTTCTTGTTTCAGGGGGCTTTTGTGATCCCCCAGATCAGATATAAAAGGAAGCTGTAAACCTTGAGTTCTTTCAGGGTGCTGGTCATGGGACCAAATTGGAAAACAAAAAACAAAAACTAGAAAAAAATGAGGCCTGTATGATTTGGGTTTTCAAGTCAATACCTGTACTACAGAGAACTCAAGAAATACTGCCGGGTTGTAATTTCTATAATTTTGTATTATTTATAGGACATTTGATCCTAGAAAAAAAAAAATGATGGGAGAATAATCAAGTTCCATGGACCAAGTTCTGACCTGATTGGATTAACATATGGAGAAATATACTAACAACAGCCCCACAACTGTACAGAGTTACAAGGAGCTAAAAACTAAGTCTGGAGATCTGAGATGAATGTTTCTCAGTTTTGTGGAACATGATGTAGCATCTTATTTCTAGAAGCTGTCTCTAGGAATTTCTAGAAACTAGCAATAAAAATAAACAGGAAAACCGCACTTCTCAGAAAACTCTGACTCTACAGTTCCTAGAATGACTCAAATGACCGGCGAACCTTTGCAGGTGGAAGGTAGAATGTGTTTTGTGGAGAAAAAAGAAATAAATGACAAGAAACCATAATGGCAGAAATGCATCAATACGTCAATAAAAGAGAATAAGGATGATTTTCAATGAGCTCTGTGGTTGAGGAACTTGGAAGAAAAGAGATCTAAGAAGCTTTGTGCACAGCACGTTCCATAAAGATGTTCGGTCAGTCCAGGATCTCCTAGCATCGCACAAGTCTCATATTACATGTCACTTCTTGCAGGCCTACCCCACCGAAAATGGTCCCTATTATTATCTCTCCATTCATCCTTGACCTTAATATTTCTTTCTGGCTGTCATCAAAATATAATTATTTGGGCAAATACCGCATTTCCATTTCAGGCCAAAAACTCTACTGATGTAAGAATCCTTTCTTTTTATTATTATTATTTTACCCCCAGAATTTAACAGTGCACCCTGTAATGAATAAGCTCTTAATAAATCTACTGGGGGAAAAAAAGTATATCTTAATTAGAATAATACCACTAATAAGTAATATAAAAAGCACTGATATAGTTAATGAAATACATTGTACTGCATGGTGTTCGATTTTGATGTTTTTTTTTTTCTTTTTCCTTTTATTAGGTGTCACACAGATTAAGGTGGGTATGTATTACTGGGAAATTATGCTCTCCTCTGACACTTAAATTAATATAGGTTTTATTAAATTTCACCTTTGTACATGTCATCATTCCCATTGTGCTAAGACTGAAAAAACTTAACTCGTTTTTTGACTTGAGTGAAAGATTTAGCACTGATTCTCAGAGACTTTAAATCGAGTGGCCTGTCTTATAGAACTGGTTTTGCTAGCATTTTGGCAAAAGAAAATAGTTAAGCAAGATGGATTTTGGCTTAAAAAAACAACTATAAGGTTTCTTATTGTACGTTAATGTTCATGTTCTTCCAGAGCTTTCTCACAGTGTAGATTTCTTTAGGATAAATTATAAAATTAACACTCACTGCAAAGATCCTGAGTATGTAAGTGCCTCATATACTCAGAGAGGAAGGGAGAGAGAGAAAGATCAATGATGATTGAGAATCATTGATTGGCTGCCTTCTGCATACCCCACACAGGGGATCACGCCTGCGACCCAGGCATAATCCCTGACCAGGAATTGAACTGTGACCTCCTGGTTCATAGGTTAATGCTCAACAACTGAACCATATTTTGGGAACCCAAAACGATTATTTCATTTTCTTCATCTGTATATTATATATAATCAACTTTCTCTAACACCGAACAAACTTTTCAAGTACTGAAAAACTAATGAAAATTTTATTTAAAAAAAAAATGATTACATCACATGAATTAAATAATAGCAGTCCAGACCAAAATAGAGGACTATAAATAGACAGACTTTTAAGGCATAACCGCATGTCAAACAAAAATTTATATTTTAAACAACCAGTCAATCCCAATAACTATTTAATTTCTGTTGTGTTGCCACACTTAACATATATTTCAAAAACATAAAAGGGACAAAACTTAGCCTGTGTTATTTAGGCATAAGCTGTATCATCTGTCTAATGCAACAATAACTGGATTAAATGTTCCCATTCAGATTATCTATTGAGGGTTGTTGTTTTATTTTGTCTTTTAATGTAGAAAGTTCTAACTCCTTTATTTCAGATAAGAAAGAAATCATGAAAGCTTAGCAAGGCTATTTGTATAAAATGCACCTAAATCTAAATTGGCTCATTCATCATCTTTAATGTGGAAAAAAAAAACACACGCCTAGAATTGAAAAACCAAACAGCAACAAAACAAAACAAAAAACACCTGTGTGCTATCTATAACTGTGCTCGTTAATAGTAGCCAACTAATAAGCAAGCCAAGGCTCAGAAATAATGTGAGATGACTCTAAGGCTGTATATTTTAAAGAACATTTGAAAGGCTCGGTTTAATATTTCTTACAGACTTTAAACTCCCCTAGAATAGAAATATCAGAGTGACTTCAGTTTATGCAGAGGGGAGCATTGGAGGTAGCTGACTCTTCAGACTCCGGTTTATGTCCACAGCTGGTGTTTTTGCTCTGAGGAACTACTCTGAACCTGCACTTTTTTTTAAACCTTATACTCTCTTCACCCCCTCCCCACTTAGTACCTTACAACAGCAAATTTCAACCGGAGTGCCACATGAATGTTTAAAACATGCAATACCTGATTATTTTAGTCAGGGGCACTGACTTCTTTTCCCTTCGACTGTCAAATTAAAAAACAGAAAATGCCAACAGGCAACACAGCAAGAGCCATTCAGTGTGAATGAATAAAAATTATACCTATATTTTTTTTGTCAGATCAGCCAAAATATAGTATATTTTTTGGTGTGCCACAGAATTTTAGTAGTTAGTTTATGTGTGCCATGAGATAAAAAAAAAAAGGTTGGAAAATGCTGTGTTGGGAAGGTTCCCCTACACACAAATTTAAGTTTAACTCCATCTTCACTTGGATTCCCTCTCAGCATTTCCAGCTGCATGCCTTCTGCCCAATAATAATCTCACTACTTGGGCACTGGATGACTTGCCCTCCATCATGGCCATTCTCCACCAATCAGTTCCTTCCCACTTTGTATCTCCCATTTCCCCCCCTCTACTTGCTCTAATGCTCAATCGTGTCACGTTACAATATTCCAGCAAACAGGAAAACCTTCTTTCCTTTTCCAATAAGATAAAAATCTATATTTATCTGTATATACATAAATACACACACATATATACACATACACATCAATACTACTCATCTACCCCATTAAGCAATAATTATTGAAAAAGAGGCATAGCTCGGTGTTGCAATATTGTCACCTTTTACCTCTGCTTAACATGCAATATAAATGTAAACTTGTCTTAATAGATAATTTTAATTAGCATTTAATAGTACTAATGTTCCCAAATGTCTTAAAACGGATGTGTTTTTTTTTTATAATCCTTTGACACCTAAAATTGTCTGCTTAACAATAAATGTTACTGACTTATGACCTAGCAATCTCACTTCTGGCTATTTAAAGAAACCAAAAACATTAATTTGGATGAATAGATGCATCTCTATGTCCATCGCAGCATTATTGAAATAGCATAGATATAAAAGAAGACCAACTTCCCATCAATAGGCCAGTGAATAAAAAAGCCCTAGTGCATATACTCAATGGAATATTACTTGATCATAAGAAGAATAAAATCTTCCCATTTGAGACAGCATGAATATTATGCTAGAGAATATAATGCTCAATTAAATGAGTCAGTCAGTGAAATATAAATGCCATGTGATTTCACTTATATGTGGAATCTAAAAAACAAAATAAAATTGAAACAGACACATAGAAACAAAACTGGACTGGAATTAATATAATTTGATAATTGGTGACTAATATTACTGACAATGTGGTCTCTATCCATAATGATTGCCAAAAGGGATGGGGATTTGGGAGATTAGGTGAAATAAATTAAGGGATTAAGAAGTACAAATTGGTAGTTGTAGACTAGTCATGTGGATGTCATGTCAGAGATGGGGAATATAGTCAGTAGTAAAAAAGAATAAATTTGAAATATCTGAACACAAAACTAAAAGGGGAAAATGAGTCAACATATATCAACCAACATTTTTACCTTAAGACAAAACAAAATTTTAAAGAAAATGATCCAAAATACAAAGGATTTAACCTAATAAAATACACAGACACACAGACACTGATATGATTATGCATCTATAGTTAACACATTTACATATTAGTGAACACCCATATACAAATTAATATAACTTTGATAATTGGTAACTAATATCACTGACAGTGTGGTCCTTTTATTTTTTTTAGTGATAAGCTAAATTGAAACCCATCAAAATATTATTAACTTAAATTGGGTTTTATGTATATGCAATCTTTTTAAATTCAGTAGTAATGGAATAAATATTGTTATTAGTGTATCTATAATTGTCACCCATTTACAAATATGCATCAGCATGTGCGAAAACAACCCTCACTTCACAATCAGATTAAGTAAGACGTGTGAATAGCATATTCTTCAATGTCAATTATAATTACACAGAATCCATAAAGTTGGGCATTTCCATATTTGAACAAACTTAACACAACACCTTCTAACTTCTAGAGCAGAATGTCTCAATCTTGGCAACCATCTAACTTCTAGAGTAGAATGTCTCAAATTCATCAACCTTCTAACTCCTAGAGTAGAATGTCTCAACCTTGGCACTACTGAAGTATCACGCTGGAGAATTCTTTATTGATGGCAGTAGAGCTGTGATGTAGGATGGTGAGCTGCATCCTTGGTCTCTATCCATCAATACGAGTAACATCCTCAAACCCACACACGGTTGTGATAACCAAAAATATCTCCAGACAATGCCTAACATCTTCTGAGGAACAAAACATCCCTGTTGGAAAACCACTATTTTAGAGATGGAGACTGTCTGCTAATTTAAAATCGAAGAGGCTACTGTGCAAAAGCATTTTTAACTTGTCAATAAAATGTGAGTTGTCAGAGAAATGCTATGTAAAAGATAAAGACTACACTAATACACACACAGGCTACTGTATTCTAAATATAAGAGGGTTCTTACCTTAAAATGATCCCTAAATAGTATAATCATATGCCCCATTGTTCCTATTTTCAAAATACTCTTGGTGAATACAAATGATTAAAATCTAGAATGAAATATTAATTTCATTTAAATAAGCTTTAATTTTTATTTTATAGCTTGACTAGTAAGAACACTTAACATAATATTTATTTCTTAAATGATTAATTCTTTACCACAGTAGTATTGACTACTAGAGGCCTGGTGCACAAATACGTGCACAGGTGGGGTCCAGCCTGCCCCAATCAAAGCCAACTGGCAGCCAGGGGTAGGGGATGAGGGAGGTTGGCCAGCCAGCCCCACGCTCTGGTCGAACTCCAGTTAGAGGGGACAATTTGCATATTAGCCTTTTATTATATAGGACAGGTACAATGCTGTACAGCTGATTTCCAGAATCTATTTCTATTGCTTAACTGAAACTTTATACTCATTGATTAGCAGCACTCCAGTTCCCTCTACCCACAGATTCTAGCAATCATGGCTGCATTTTATTGATTCTGTGAATTTGACTACTTTAGATTTCCTTATATAAGTGCAATCCTGCTGCATTTCTTCCTGTGATTGGCTTATTTAAATTAGCATAATGCCTTCAAGGTTCATTCACATTGTTTCATGTTGCAGATTTGCTTCTTATTAAGGCTGAATAATACCCCATTGTATGTATATAGCACATTTTCTTCGTTCAGTCACCTTTTGATGGACCTGGGTTGTTTCCACATCTTGTGGCTGGCGCTACAATGAACATGGAAGTGCTACTATCTTTCTGTGATCCTGATTTTAAGTTTTTTTGTGTTTTTTTTTTTTGCATAAATACCCAGAAGAAATATGCTATTCACATGTCTTACCTAATCGGATTATTAAAAACCAAAATGAGATATCATCCCACACCTGTCAGGAAGCCTATTAAAAATAGAAAATAACTGTTGGCAAGGATGTGGAGAAACTGGCACAAATGTACACGGTTGGCAGGAATGAAAATGTAAGCTAACAAACTCAAATCTTCTGAAATTCTGAAGCATGATCTACCCATGCGATTTTCCTCCAATACCACATCTTATTTATGCTCCCAAATACCTGACTTATTTAGCTTTGAATCTTCGCATAGTGCAAGGCTCTTTCCCTGGTTCCAATCTTGCAATTCATCTCTATTTCTATAATATTTCAAGTAATCTGCATTAGATAAAAAACTACAATAATGCCAAGTTGACAAATATAAGAAAAATAGAGTTCACTTCAAGCTTAAAAAGAGTTCAATGTGTGATGTGGTAAATGAAAACTCAAACTGCTTGAAAAACAAAAACTAAAAAACTAATGTTGCCTTAATTGGTTTGGCTCAGTGGATAGAGTGTTGGCCTGCAGACTGAGAGGTCCCGGGTTCGATTCTGGTCAAGGGTACGTGCCTTAGTTGCGGGTACATCCCCAGTAGGAGGTGTGCAGGAGGCAGCTGATCAATGTTTCTCTCTCATCGATGTTTCTGACTCTCTATCCATCTCCCTTCCTCTCTGAAAAAGCCAATTTAAAACAAAACAGAAACAAACAAGCAAACAAACAAACAAACAAACAAAAAACCAACTAATGTCAGTACTAGAGGAAAGAGAAAGAGAACCATATACATGCACTCATGGTCAGTAAATATCTGGGATGTTAAACTCAATTTTGAGTGACATATTTTAAGCTAACATTGAAAACTGATGACTACAAGAAGATCCTTCAAACAGGGCACTAGAAAATCTGTAATACAAGTTAACATAAAGACAATCACATTTGGTGAGCTATGGTGAGAAATGCAGTGAAGAATGGAAAACTATTTTCAAATACTAAAAAAACAAAACTGACAGTCAGAGAAAAATAAATGTGTGTATTCACATGAAAAATTATGCCCCAGTGGGTCAATATAAAGGATAAATTAAAAAAGGGAAAAACAAAAATCTGTGTGTAATATTAAGTGTAAGGCTGCTTCCACAAATACCTGAATATATGGCTAACAAACATGTGTCAAAATCTATGCAAAGAATCTCCTTGAGATCATATACTTCTGAGTTGGTAGCCAAAAAAAATTTATCTTTATTTTTTCTTTGAGGGTATCACAAACACTTGGCAATGCCTTTATCATATACTGACCTAAGAAAGTATCTTTTGTTTAATTACAGAGTAGAAATATAAGGTGTTCTCAACATGCTACACGGGAAAACTACTTTTAGGTATCCATGAAAATAATGAAACTGGAAGCCCAGTCACAAAATCCATGCATGGAGAGGGTCCCTAGCAGCTGCCAGCTGCCAGCCAAGGCCTCCCCTCCCCAGTTGCTTGCTGCCAGCTACCAGGTGCCCCCCCCCCCCAATGTTCTGTGCTGCCCCAGGTGGTCAGCACACGTCATAATGAGAAAATAAATTCCAGGTCAGTTGAACTCCCAAGGGGACACTTTGCATGTTAGGCTTTTATATAGAGAGATAACATCATACAACACATACACACACACACAGACTCAGCAATTTGGCCCCGATTTTTCGGTACTTTAAACTACTGAAAGTGAGAACAAACTGTTACTTAGGAAGTCTTTAAAAATGACAATTTTAAATACAGTTTTATTGACTTCAGAGAGGTAGAAGAGAGAGAGAGAGATAAATAGAAACATCATTTATGAGAGAGAATCACTGATCAGTTAGTTGCCTCCTGCATGCTCCACACTGGGGACAGAGCCCACAACTCTGGCAGGTGTCCTGACCAGGAATCAAACCGTGACCTCCTGGTTCAAAAATCAACACTCGATCACTGAGCCAGGCTGGCTGGGCACCAACTCTAATTCTTGAAGAGTATCCTCAAATCTGCAGGTTGCCCTTGACCTTTGCTTCATGATATCCTTATCTACTAGTTTATTCTCCATTTTAAAATGTTTACATACAAAATGCACTGTGACTTCCTACAGCAGCAAGTAACCTTGCTTTGAAGATCTGATTTTGTTTGTTCGTTTGTTTGTTTTGTTTAGGAGGAGTAATATTAGGTTTTTGGTGATAAAAACAGTGCACACCTTTGTTACTGGTCCTTCACTGACAATTATCCATTTATTTTGGTGAGTATTTGGAGGAAATGTTGCAATTTGATAAATGAGCTAGAAGAAGGAGAAACAAAACCCTATAAATGTAAAATAAAATTATACCACTAGAAAGAAAAAAGTCGAATATAATTGATTTACTCATTAATTTCAATTGATTTCCTCAATGCTTCTACCGCTTTTCCTCACAATCATATTCAGCATGCAGTATTGATCAAAGTGTATATACTATTAGAAAGTTTTGTTACTGAATATGACTTTTTGACCATGTTTAAATCTTTAGCATGATCCTTTCTAGCACTTTGCACCATTTTTAATATATAAATATACACTGGTTCTTCCTTCCTAATTAATTGTTGTTTTTCTCTGTACAGACAATAGTTGGTTCTATGCAAATAAAATGCTTAAGTCAGATTATCTATTCCTTGCAGAGAACTCATTTGATTGCATATAAAGCTACTGCTAAAATGAGGTACTTTAAGAACAGATGTACTGTTTTATCTTTTATTCATCCTAATGGATTTTGAGTCCCACAGAAATATAGAATATACATTCAGGAAGGTGTAAGTGTACCAATAATGGTGAAAAGAGCTAATAATTGCTGAGCATCAGATGTGCCAGGTGCTGTATTAACAAGGTTTTCCTCTTCCAATTCTTAAGTCTGGGAGTTAGGCTCCATCATTATTGTGATTTTACAAATGAGGAAATGAAGACTTAGGAAATGTGAATTATAGCCGCAGACTGATGAAGTTACCAGTCTGATCCCGTGCGTGGTACTCCTCACCTCTCCCAGCATTTCCCCACGTGCGTTCCATTTTAATATGGAATATGATTATTTGCCCTTCGGAGAGTTCATTGTACCTCAAACAAATTAATGAGCGCAGACAAAGAAGACGGGTCAAGCAGAACTGCTTTCAAAGTACTTCAGATTTCCCGTCACTCTTCTCTACTTAGAAATATTAATACATTAAACTATCTATTAATACATTAAAACTATCACTATTTTTTTCTCAAAGGAACGGACAATGTAGTTTCCTCTTGATGACCTGCTGAGTAATATCTTGCTGGAACAAGAGAGATAATTCAGTTATTTTTAGAGATGATGCCGTTATTTTTAAACTATCCCTCTGAGCTGCCCAGTGGGCATAATCGCATCCACACAAAAACATTTGAATACGCGGAGTTTCACAGGATGCTCACATAATTGATGCCCAAGTGCTTTGGAGATCATTTGAATTTAGTGGCTTCTCTGCTTGAACCTCCAGTCTCAGTTTATCCAACAGTATCAAATAGATCCCAATATCAAAGTTTGGGGGTCCCAACATTAAAAGATATTGAAAATGAATGCTATACGTGTATTTCTTTTCTGTAGCTCACATTTTTGTTTCATTTTCCACTAAGGTGTCTGTGATATACATTCTTCCAGTGACTCTCAAGATAAAAGAAAATGGATCCCAAGCAATAATGCCTTTATTTCTGCATTTAAGACTTCATTCTAAGAAAATGTTTCACTGTAAAGACTTATGAGGCAGAAATAATATCATGAGTTATTTCCTTAGGGGTGGAAGAGTCAAATCTAAAAAAGTTCTTATACTGCAAATGCATTCCCCCTTTCTACATTTAAACGTGAAACCGTCATATAAATACTCAGAAGTAAATTTTAAAATTCTAATAAAGTTTATTAATAGAATTTGTTAATTCTCCAGAATGATAATAATTAGTTCTCAAGGTATTCACAATGGAACATAAAAGTCACATTTCTGAACATTTATTTGCCACTATTCTATAAATTGATTGCCTATACAAAATAAAGGATATAAATACAAACACCCTTAAGTAGTAAAGTAAGTAAAGAGTAAGAAATGGTAAAGAAGATAGTGAAGTACAAATACTAAAAAAAAATGCATGCAAAACAATTTTTTTAAATTTTAGAACTGTCTATCTGAGGCTTCTGAGCCCTTGTTTTTTTTTTCTAAATTTCCTGAAAAACCCAGTTCTGCACTAAAATGCTAATATGACCTACTTTTATTTTTTTACTTTCGAGCAAAAGAGTAAGCAGAACACTATACAGTAATTTTCTTTTAATGAGAGTGGGAGCTCCATCTGGAGCCTAAATTGGGTTCATGTAGACTAACCTGTCTGAACTTGTCTGGTTGTCAGGAGCAAGGAGTGGACCGGCAGAGGTCTATTTGCCTAAGGGACTGAGAGGCTTCTGAAAACAGAATTCACTGTAAGGAGAACCGTTTATGGGGTGAGAGAAGAGGTGATTTTTAGGGTTCAGTGTTTTGACAATCCTGTTGGTGCCGGTCAAGCATAGGCCCCATAGAATCTCTACCACGTGCTGGAGAGAAAGATGCTACAAATCCTACCTGAAAGAGAATTGGGGCTGTATCTCCAGAAGACATTGAAAAAGAAGTCACCATGAGTTTGAGTCCCAATAATAAAGCTTATTCAGATCATGGTTAAAGGATGCTCTCTTTCCTTTGAAGAACTGAACTTGTGATTAACAAAATAATTGCGGAATAAGGTTTTGGGAATGGATTAGCTGAGCCACTATTTCTGATACATTAGAGACTTTTGTGTCGGAGCTCCAAAAAACAGGAAATTACTTGTCTTGCAGTAACAGAGAAGAAGATATCTCGACACTTCTGAAACCCCAAAAAAGTTGGCCTGGAAGAAGAGGGGTGGACAATAGAAGGTGCAAAATTGCAGTTACAAAGTGACAGAAACAGTCTAGCTACTGTTTCACACAACACAAATTCTGTTATGGCATCAGACATTGTGCTAGGGGCCAAAGCTATAAGGTTGAATCCAAACAACGATTATGCCTAATTTTATCTCCAGCCTCATGTAGCTTAGGAAATCGGAGTTGCGAATAATTTGGATTCTGATAAAGGAGTTTGTTATGTTTCATTGCTCACCTCAACACAATAGGCAATTATTAAGCATCCACCATGTGAAAAGTTATAGCACCATGTGGGTTTCCTCTTAGAAAGAGCCTCTGAGGTGCCGTAACGTGCAGAATGTTTATTAGCAAGTGCCCTTGGGATCAACAGCTGTGAAAAGGGAGGGAAGGATGTGGAATCGGGAAGAGGAAGAAGGCAAGGTGCAATGCCCTTAATGACAGCCTCAGCTAACCCCACAGAAAGCCCTGCAGTAGGATGAGCGAACGTCCCTGGGATGAGCAGTGAGGGCCAGGCCTTCTATCTCACCTCAACTGGAAACTGACTATGAACAAAAGCAAGGAAAGGGCGTTAGCTAAATCACGGGGCCATCTAGGAGGAAGCAATTCCGGAAGAGACTGAAGTCTGCTATTGATGTCCCTGTCTATGGCTGGGACAAAAGTCTCTTTTATCCGCACGACACATCACAGTGGACACCAAGAGATGTTGAGTCTAGAGAACTTGTTCTGAAAAGTGTCAACTTTATATCTTGATGAAAAGAAAACGAGACTCTTAAACTGTTACCGAAACCTTTATAATAAAAGCCAAATATGCTAAGTGCCTGCTTGTCTGGTCATCCATTCAACCAATCAAAGTGTAATATGCTAATGATATGCTCAGACTGCTCAACTGCTTGCTATGATGTGCACTGACCACCAGGGGGCAGACAGTTGACTGCGCAACCAGGTGCTATGATGTGCACTGACCACCAAGGGACACTCTGACTGGTAGGTTAGCTTGCTGCTGGGATCTGGTGATCAGGACTAAGCGAGATGGGTCAGACATTCCCTGGAGTCCTTCTGCGGTCCCTCCCCTGTTGGCCAACCTCCCGCCTCCCACCCCAGCCCCAATAGTGCAGTGGTGGGGTTCTGAGGCCTGGCCTGTGTCCTCTCACAATCTGAGACCCCTTGGGGAATGTTGGAGAGTTGATTTTGGCCTGATCCTTTAGGCCAGGCCAAGGGACTCCACTGGTGCACAAATTCGTGCAGCGGGCCTCTAGGATTTAATAATTTCCATCACCAAACTCACTTTTAATACTGCCATCAAGTTCCCTATAACCTCAACAAAAGAATTCTAAGGATACTAACAATAGCTAACATTTTTTTAGTTGCTACATGAGTCAAGCACTGACTCAGGGCACTGCATTCACAAACTCATTGGACTCTTATGACCACAAAGAGAATTTGGTTCTGTTTTCATTTTCCTTTCCCAAATCAGGACTGTAAGGCACCTAGAAGGTAATACCACTGACACTAAACATATTTTGGGTTCTGGCTACACCAGTGATGGGCCCCTGTGGGGAATCCAAAGATGAATAAGACACAATCTCTATATCTGATATGTAAGATTCCAGGAGAAACAAAAAATGCTTTACATGCCAAACTGAAGCACTGGACCATGAAGCATAACCTGAGGCTGGAAGTAAAATAGAAGGAACCAAGGAGGAACACAGAGAGCAGTACAAACCAATGCATCTTCTTCATTTTGATCCAAATGGTGACATTTGAGACACTAGGGTCCTGTTAATATTCATAACTCTTATCCAATCCCCCAAAACACAGCCATAGAAATGACACATAACCTCTTACTTCTCTCCTGCTGAAAGCAATGTTGGTGGAATGAAACTAGTACATGGATTCTAAAATGATCATTTCTCAGGCGCATCAAGAAAACATATACCTTCCCTTCCTCTGTCAGAAAGTGGGAGAGTTATGAAATGCAAATCAAGAAGTAGATCATATTAAATAGATTCATGAAGAATAGAACTATTTTTTGCATTTTACAGTACTCCGTGTGAATTAAATAGAATGCCCAAATTTTGCCAGTTCTAGTCAGTCAATCTGAGTAAGTCATCGGATCAATCACTTGTAGGATGACTATCTGATTTAATCATCTAGAGTAACAATTCAGGTTGTCTTCAAATGCTCCTACCTCAATATCTCCACTCACATGCTATTTACATTTTTAAAAAGTCCATTTATAATGCATGCTCTTCTGAAATAGTAACAATACGAAGAGGAAACTTCAGCATATCAATGCCTTATGGCCACAGGCAGAGAAAAGGAGGTGCTGAGAAAGTCAGGGGCTGATTCCAGTTCTCCTGCTCTTTTCAGGAGGCAATTCAGAAGGGTGTTTGCCATCAATTACCAATCCATTAAAAAGAATCAAACATGCAATTAGAAGCCTAATGTAGTGTTATTTTATGGACATGAAAAATTACTTTCAAATTTGATCATTATAGGGTGTTTAATCTATAAAGTTTAGTTGTATGAGCAGATAAAAATTAAACATAAAAATAAAGGAAATAAAATGGAAACCTAACACTGCACAATTTCCAGACAGTGATTATAGAGATAAATTATGATTAATTTAATCCCATTACTCCCAAAATGTGTTTCACATTTAGACAGAGGGGAGTGGTTAAAGTAAGACAACTTGATTTCATCAACAGGAAAGAGGTAAAATTCAGAGGAAAGCTGTGATTTTTGCTTTGGTGATACCTAGGGAAGTAAAGTAAAATTAGATCATTAGTACAATGTAGCGCTTAAGGGCCATAAACAGAAGAAATTTGCATCGATGGACCAGTAAACAATTATATTAAGGTGGAGGCCTAACAACTTGTTTCTTTAAAATTTTTCATTTTGGAGATCCAATTTTAAAAGCCCTGTTTCTTAAAGTAAGTTATAAATGACAAACCAAAAAGAAGAAACTTAAAAAAACAGTTTCATGAGAAAAGGAATCAGATAATTAGGATTTCCCCTTTGCACATAATACAAAATCAATTAATGTGTTTTTCCAAATGTTTTACTATTGAAATGTACTAAAATTTTCTAGTCATTTTATTGAATACTTTATCTTCTTTGTTATCTAATGAGAGATGCACTGTATATGAGAAATTTTAGGTAAGTAAAAGTAAACCCGCCCCAATCTGTTTGCCACAGTGGATAGAGCATTGACCTGAGGACTGAAAGGTCCCAGGTTCGATTCTGGTCAAGGGCATGTACCTTGCTTGTGGGCACATCCCCAGTAGGAGGTGTATAGGAGGCAGCTGATTGATGTTCCTCTTTGTAAGACATCAGTAAAATATATTTAAAAAAAAGAAAAGTAAACCCAAGATGAAAGAATCCTTGGATATACAGAATTTGAAAAACAAAACAAAAACCATGTAATATTCTACCCCAGTAAATGAGCAATAAAAATAGCCATTAGCAAGGTAATGAGATATAAAAGATAAGAAAACATTGTGTAATATGTTAAATATGAATTAATTTAATTTGTTTCAATAACTTTAACTCTTGATGCTATGTGGGTATGCTATGATTTATCTCTAAAATTCAATCAGTATTTTTCCAAAATTTCAGTGCATTTCCATACTATATCCAATTCTATTAATAGAACATTTCCCATTAAATGCCATCAACCTGGATGCTTTTTAGTGTTTTTGTTTGTTTCAGCAACTACATCCATACCTTCAGTTAGTGTGAAATACACAAGCAAAAAAACAAACAGAAAACCTATCCATTTGTGTTGCTCATTAAACATCTGCTCATTAGCCACCTCCTGGTTAATGAATACTTAGGATCTAAATAGAAACCCATTAGTAAAACTAGTTCTGTTCCAAGTATATTTATCAGTTCTGCAAGTAATTTTTATTTAAAAAAATATGCATTCAGCCAAAATTCACTTAATCATATCGAACAAATCACCAAAGAATTATAAGCATCATCTTAAAATACCCCAGGAAAAGTGAAATGCCCTTAGGGCCTTGATCCTATCTAATAAAAGAGTAATATGCAGATTGACCATCACTCCAACACACAAGATGACTGCCCCTATGTGGACACAAGATGGTCATCACAAGATGGCCAGCAGGGGAGAGCATTTGGGGGTGATCAAGCCTGCAGGGGAGGGCAGTTAGGGGTGACCAAGCCCACAGGGGAGGGCAGTTAGGAGCAAACAGTCTGGCAGGGGAGCAGTTAGGTATCAGTCAGGCTGGCAGGAAAGTGATTACGGGGTTATCAGGCTGGCAAGTAGAAGCGGTTAGGGGAAATTAGGAAGAAAGGCAGGTGTGCAGTTGGAAGCCAGCAGTCCTGGATTGTGAGAGGGATGTCCAACTGACCATTTAGGCCCGATCCTAAACGGTCAGTTAGACATCCCTCTAGGAGTCCCAGATTGGAGAGGGAGCAGGCTGGGCTGAAGGACACCCCCCCCCTTCACGAATTTCATGCACCAGGCCTCTAGTAAGTATATAATTATCATTAAAGCAAACCTACCAAAACTATTTAATTATTAATTGCATAGCTTCTATAACTTTTGCAAACCAAGTGATTCTGAGAAAGGATATAAGCGATTTTATAAAGCAGCTACACATACTTAGGCAAGATTGCATTCATTCCAAATGTCATTAGAAAGTTGTAATACGTCCTAGCAACAACCACTCATTTTATTCTTTTAGAGATTAGTTTAATAAAATAAAGGAGATGCCTAAGTTAGGAAGAAGAAAATCACTAACTACCGTTTAGGAAAACAACAAATTCATTCTGGAAAAATACAAAATTTTCTTAGATATTTTGTTATTTGTTTTTTTTTCCCCCCTCATAGTTTTCTCTCACACTTTCTCCATTGTCAAAAGGCAGAAACTAAACATTAGTATATATATATTTTTTTTTCATTTGCTTATGCCTTGTCAGCATTACCTTTAATTAAACTGAAAAACGACTAAAGTTTTCTCTGAACGGCAGTATGGATGCAGGCATGCCACTGAGAAAAGAGTTAAAAGTTCTTGTTGGTCTGACAGGAAAATCCAAACCAAGAAATGAAGCAGAAATTGTTGCAAAGGAAAATCTATACAATATCAGATAGGAGTATGCTAATAAGGGTTAGCAGAAAGGACAAGCAAAGCAGTTATTTTAAAATCTGTTTAAATAATATATATACACACATATATATGATTTGCCCCATAGGAGAAAATTTGAGATTTAAAAGAGAATCCAATAGCATTATAAACACCTATGAGCAGAATATCTAAATTCAAGAAAACTCTTTTAAAATTAAGTATAATAATCACCAAAATATTAACCCCCTGCTATCTGCTTGACACTAGGATAGACTTGAACACAGATAAGTAATAGCATTTTCCTTACCATCAGGGGGATCACAACCTCCTGTAGAAAACAGACACATTATCTAGTACTGGGAAATACTATTATATATGATGCAAAAAACAATAAGCAACACCTAGTGAGATCTGAGTTTTTCTGAGCATTTGCATTTAATCCTCATGCCCATCCTCGGAGTAAAGAACCATTATAACTAAGTCAAACAACTAGTGATGCTACTGAACTCTAAACCCAGACTATGGATCCAATAGTTGTAAAGAATATATATCTGATATACCAGGTAGGTTAGAGAAAATGGTCTTGAAAAAATAACAACACAAAAAAACACTTTTGAAGACAGACAAGAACAAAGGGAACATGATTGACATCATGTGATATATGTTACCATGATCAATTGAAATGAGTTGAGGACTTAAATTATTGCATGCCTTTTAAATAGACCAATTTCAATTTTTTTTAATATATTTTATTGATTTTTTACAGAGAGGAAGGGAGAGAGATAGAAAGTCAGAAACATTGATGAGAGACATCGATCAGCTGCCTCCTGCACGCCCCACAGTAGAGATGTGCCCACAAGCAAGGTACATGCCCCCAACTGGAATCAAGCCTGGGACCTTTCAGTCTGCAAGCCGACACTCTATCCACTGAGCCAAACCGGTCTCGGCCTACTTCAATTTTTAATGCAACATATCTGATGACAGAAACACTGATGTATTCATTGCCATTAATGTTTAGTTTCTATCTGCTGTGAGGCAGATCTTATATATTGACTTGATATTAAATCAGTTCATATTCAGATCCTATAATGTTTCTGTTATTTTATCCTTGTCTGTGTCTTAGAGGCTACATTTTTAACAGGAGATTGCAGTGGCATCCACAGTGCAATGGAGTGGGCTTACATTTCCTCACCATGATCATCATTTAAAACTTACATATCTTTAATTTAATCATGAGATATCAAATATACCAGCAGAGTAACATGGACCATCTTGTACAAACATTTCTCTCTGTCCCTCTTCAGAATCTTCCACAGCTTTGAAAAGGAAGATCAAATCCTAACACCAATCTATGACAAAGTTATATTTCCAAAGATCCAAGTCTCTATAAATCGGCCCTTAGGAAAAACTGACTAAAATTACTATTTTGATAGGTAAAATGTACTTATATGTTTTGTAGTAAAATTTCCCACTAATAAGCATATTCTTTCTCCATCTATCCCTTCTCTCCCCCTCACCAACACACATCTATACAGACTTTACATAACAAATTTGATAAATATACTTTTTATGGTTGAAATATCAATTGACCAAAATACTTGATTAGCTTGCTGTAAGTTCTGTATCCTGTATTTTTGGATTGTTTTCATTGCTTCAAAGAGGCACATGCATACTTTACCTTTTCTTTTAAATAATTTTATGTATTTCAAAGAGGAAGGGAGATGGAGAGAGAGATAGAAACATCGATGATGTGAATCATTGATTGGCTGCCTCCTGTACACCCCCTACTGGGGATTGAGAGCACAACCCTGGAATCAAACTGTGACCTCCTGGTTCAGTATCATCTAATAAAGAGAAATTACTAGCACTGTATAAAATGCTGTTCCTTCACTAATACTTTAATACAAAAGCTACTTAATAGGTTCCAGAGATGGTACCATCCAACTTGCCTACGTTATTTCATTTAATCCTCAAAATAAATCCATGAAATAGATATTATTATAATCATTCTTATTTTATAAATGATTAACTTACTCATCTTAGATGCTAACCTATGTCGCTAGAATTCTCTAGTAGGCATAGTGACTCTAGAATCCACGGAACTATATTTCTTTTTTTTTTTAATATATTTTATTGATTTTTCACAGAGAGGAAGGGAAAGGGATAGAAAGCCAGAAACATCAATGAGAGAGACATCGATCAGCTGCCTCCTGCACGCCCCCTACTGGGGATGTGCGTGCAACCAAGGTACATGCCCTTGACCGTAATCAAACCTGAGACCTTTCAGTACCCAGGCCGACGCTCTATCCACTGAGCCAAACCGGTTTCGGCGGAACTATATTTCTATTTAAACCCAATTACTGTGGTCGTGATGTTTCCATGGGTTTGAACAGAGGGCCCTTTGTAGAGGGCAGAGGGCAGGGAAGGAAATAAATCTGACCGTGGCCTGACATATGAATGTTTACCCTGATATAACTCACATTTGTCAATTAGTTACAATTAAACATGCTTTAAAATGTTACAGTACTTTAAACAAGGAGGTCAGCAGACTGAGGTGGCTCTAACGCTTTGCTGGGTGACTTAAAAGCAAATGAAAACCTAAGTCAGAGTCAGAGCATTCAAATTTGAAAAAAAAAATGAAACTTAAGAATAATCCATCACAAACAGCCAATAAGGCAGCTGCTTGAGCTACAGCCAATCAAATACTCCCTTTGCTTTGCTTTCTAGTCTTTTCCACATAAACCTCTCCCCTATGTCCTGTGGATGGAGCATTCCTAACCACGTTCAGTACGGCACTTCCCAGTCTGAATCAATGTCTGCTCAAATTCTTGCAAATTCTCCATTTATCTTTGAACCAAAAGAATGCCTCCCGTCTATTAGTCTGATTTCAGAGAGCTAAATGGAAGGTGAGTTATGTTGCGGTCCACGTTACAATCAAATTGAATATTGATATTTATATCTGGATTTCACACATTTTATTGCATCGTGCCTTCTTAGAAACCTTTGACGACACGAAGTGCTTAGAAAAATGTTTGCCGTTATTTAAGCCTATTGATCAATGACAGCTCTCGCAGAAAATAAGATCTATATAAAACTTACTTTCCATTTATTTCCCTAGCCAGCTCAGTGCTTCATTATCTTAGAACCTCTGGTCCTTTCCAGGTACATAACATCAACCCTGAATCACAGCTGCTTTGTGAAAAGGAAGGTCTACGGGGAGTAAGTAATTCACGCTTCGTTTTCTAAAAAGTTGGAAACATTCCTCATTTGTAGATGGAAAATTCAAGCTTAAGAAGTTTAAGTTAAATAACAAGAAGAATCCCTGATAATTTTTGCCAATTAACACATTTCTAAACTTAGGAAGATGGGTCTCGCTACCTGTTAAATTAATTCCTAGATCTAACCCGTGGAAACGAGGAGAGATTTCTATTTATCCCACACAGCAATCTATGTTATGTGGAGTCAGGCCGAACGATCATCACTAGATACCTTCTGAATGTTAGGTTTTTAAATCTGTTAGGATAGAGAAATCCTTGCCTCTGTGCATGTGTTATGGTTGAGGCAAAATGTGCACATATTAAAAAAGTTATTCCACCAGGTTTAAAATTAATGGAAGTTGACACTAATATAACCTGTTACAAATCTGTCCACATGTCTCCATGTTCCTCACAAGCCACCTTCTGTTAAACGCTAAGCTCAGATCCAGATATGCCAGGTTTACTATATAATTTTCCTACTAATCAGTCCAATGTCTAATCACTAAGTCAAATGAGATCTGAACAAACACTTCTTCTGTCTCTTCCAGCTCAAATGTTTATGACTACACACACACAAACACACACATACACACTTGCAGTATAATATATTTTGACATCTCTTCCAGAATCAGTGTCAAGGTCACAAATCTACAGTTTGCTGTCCCTGCTTCGGGAAGACTCAAATAAAGAATCACATCTTTACAGCAACATCATTCTGCTTTGCCTGCTTCAAAGACTGCAGCATGACATGTTTTCACTGAGGTTCAGGTATTTTCTGCGATATAATCTATCGGGATAAGGAAGCTGAAAAGCATGTAAGAGGAGGTAATTGTTTTCTTAAAGACTCCTCTCCTAACTCTACTGGCAGCGCTTCTGGACTGTCTGAAAATAGTCCAGATTCCTGAACTACTGAGCATAATTCCCTCTCAAAGGATTCAAATCAATGGGAGAGCCATCTTTTCCCTGTCATCACCTAACTGTGTATGTGTGTGTGTGTGTGTGTGTGTGTGTGTGTGTGTGTGTGTGTGTGTGTGTGCATACGCACACGTGCTCCCATGTTGCTGAGTCTGGTTCAATTCCTGGCAAACCTGCAAATGCATGAGGTCCTCAATGCCCCAGCATCTCTGCTTAGCTCCCATAGCTCATGCCTCTGGCTTCCTTCATGGAGTCAGTCCATCTCAAATGTAGTCTTTCTCTTTTCCTTCCGTGTTCCATTTTTCCCAGGACGACAGCCTTTTACCACGAACCCTGCCTTCTCACAATGTCCACCAAATAGGACAACTTCGCTTTTGTCACCTGTGCCTCCAGCAATGTTTCAGTTTAACCAGGTAACTGTTTAAAAATGCCTTTTTACAGTATCGATGGTTGACAACATCGTTTTCCATCCGCCAGGACTTCCTTGGGTAGCATTGTATTTGCTGTTGATATTTTCCAAAAGCCTCATCTTGCTCTCAGGGGTAATCGATTTTTCGAATCATTCTTCTACTAGAGAAAGGATGTTGTTTTCTATTTTTTATTGGCTCTGTTTCTCTCACAGCCCTTGGTGAATGTGAGCCTACCCCATAACCCTTTTTCAATGAATACATCTTTCTTCACCTTTTTTTTGGGGGGCGTAAAACCAGATAATTCTTACTGTAGCATATCGCACTAAGGCCATTGCGATGTTCCCTTGTTTATAGTTTAATAGAAAACAATACACTCGGACTGGAATAGCCATGTGTGTTTTTTTTTTAATTTTTAAATTAAATCTTTATTATTCAGATTATTACATTTGTTTCTCTTTTTTCCCCTCCATAGCAGCCCTCCACCCAGCTCCCACCCCTCCCTCTGCCCTTAGCTCCCTCCCACTGATCTCATCCATAGGTGTATGATTTTTGTCCAGTCTCTCCCTGTACACCCCTCACCCCTTTCCCCCTGAGAATGATCAGTCCACTCCCTTTCTGTGCTCCTGATTCTAGTATATTCACCAGTGTATTCTGTTGATCAAATTTTTAATTCACTTAATTTTTAGATTCACTTGTTGATAGATATGTATCTGTTTTTAAGTAACAGTACATTTAAGAGGGAGGCGGAGACAAAGACAAAGACAGAGAAAGAATGAATGAATGAATGAATGAATAGGATGCTTGAACCCAATGAGTCACGTTGTGATTTAAACAGCTTCTCGGGGCCGGAGTGTCGTTAAGTCCTCGGTAATGAAAAGGCATCAATATCTCCAACAGGAAAAACGAAGATGCCCACGTGATAGTCTGAATAGTCCTGTGGAGTCCGCCCCCCGGACCCTTTCTAAAATTCTATAACTCTATGAAAATGCACCGGGCCGGCAGCTGATGGCTTGGTGCAGGGCGTCAATAAGGTGACGTTGTGACAAGAATTAAAAAGGAGAACGGCGGGGAGAATTACGACGTGCCAGCTAAGGTTGCCCTTAACGGTAACGCCATGAGCGGCCTCCTCAGGGGCATGAAATACCTGCGGCGACTCATCACGGATTCCCCCCCCCGCCCTTTCTGGAAAGCTGTCAGAATAAAAAACACCCCGAACTCTTTGGAAATATAATAACTCTGGTTAATATGCTCCCCTGATCTGACAAGCGCTGATTTATGACGTTAGCTGAGGACGAGACAGCAACAAAGCCAGGCAAACAGTTAGTGCTGCACTCGAGAGGGGATCGCATAAGTGACCCTCTGGCAAACTTGGACGATTTGCATAAGTCCAAGGCGGAAAGTGATGGGATGGCTGGGGCGACGTTCTCATTTTAATTTTTAATGTCTTCGCACAGCCCATCTTAAAATGATTATTGAAATATTAATTTAAAATATGCACGCATCTGAATAGAGCCCTGCTCTTTTTTTTTTTCTCCTGGTTATATTATTTTTTTTTCTCACCAAGATGTGCTGTTCCCTCTGAAAAGGAGATTCCTTATGAATCCACTGTTGTCAGAGAACACAGTGTATATTATATCTGTATATTAATGCACCTGTTATATATAATATATATATAATATTATATCTGTATATTAATGCACCTGTTATATTATATATATATATAATATATATATATAATATCATATCTGTATATTAATGCACCTGTTATATATATTAAACGTATATTATATATAACAGGTGCATTAATATATATAATATTATATCTGTATATTAATGCACCTGTTATATATATTATACGTATATTATATATAACAGGTGCATTAATATATATAATATTATATCTATATATTAATGCACCTGTTATATATATTATACGTATATTATATATAACAGGTGCATTAATATATATAATATTATATCTGTATATTAATGCACCTGTTATATATATTATACGTATATTATATATAACAGGTGCATTAATATACATATACTATATTATTATATATATTATATATAACAGGTGCATTAATATACATATATTATATTATTATATATATTATATATAACAGGTGCATTAATACAGATATAATATACACTGTGTATTAATGCACCTGTTATAGCAGCCTTCTAAGTTAACTGAAGTGTCAGAAACTGTCAGGAACAAGTGAGGTTTGCATGTGTCTTTGTGGACATTATACCTGGAATGAACAATCCTCGTTCCTTTCTGTGGCCGAGCGGTGCGGGTGGAGAGGCGAACGGCCTGGCTAACATGGGAAGGTGGTAATTGCTGGAAGAAGGACTTCCAGGAGAAGAAAGAGGCTCTGCCTGGTGAGCGGTCCCCGCGTGGAGCCAAAGTAATTGGAACCTGCTGCGCAGGAGGCCTGCCCGTGCATTCAGTCCGGAGTCAAACCGGGCTGAAATAAATGAGTGCAGCGAAGATTGGGACTTCAATTTCCTTAGTAAAGAACAATTAGTGGTTCCTCTTTCTTTCAGGAAAGAAAACCATTTAAAATGTCTAATATTTTCTTTTACATACAGACATTTCAGCTCACACATATTTCCGAAAATCTGCATATATATACATATATTGGGGGGAAGACTAAATGGTTGTTACTAGTAACATGTCTAATAATGTAATCTCTGAATTCTTTATACAAATCAATCTTGTCAGCCATTAAAACAAATTTAGATCTGGATCATGCCAATTGGTAATTTAACATCAGCAGCAGGAAAATTCTTTAAAGAATTGTGAACAGAAGTACTCAAAGTACACTCTAAATTAAGGCTGGAAAACAGGAGAGACCATCTCTAATATTTTTTTCCTCCCACTTCTGGTAATTTCCTGAGCAGAATAATTAAGATAGCCCAAGACAAGTGATATTATCTGCGTTAATGTCTTTTTGATGCACTGTCTTAAAACAAGCTGGTCACAAATAATGGGTAGAGGATTTTTCTTTTGATAAAAAATTAACAAGTGTATATTGAAAATATATCTTTAAAATGGGCATTCTGCCTGTCAAACAAGCATTCTCCTACCAAAATATCAAAATGATTGTTTGAACACTTCAATGAAATAACATTTTCTTATACCAAAATATCAAAATCATGCAAGAGGCAGCCTATCAATGATTCTCTCTCTTCATTGCTTTCTCTCCCTCTCCCTCTTTCTCTCTCTCTCTCTCTCGCTCTTTCTCTCTCTCTCTCTCTCTCTCTCTTCCTTCTACATTCCCTCTCCCGTTCTCTCTGCAATCAATAAAAATATTTTAAATAAATAAAAATATACCAACATTATAAAATTGATCATTCTACTGTTTTTACCTCTACTTTTAATCAAGGAAACATATATTACCAACTTCAAGTATCCTATCTAATAAAGAGGTAATATACAAATTGACTTTCATACCCTCACGTCACAAAATGGGAGCTCCCATGCCATCACAAAATGGCTGCCACAAGATGGCCACCCCCATGGCATCACGATATGACTGCCCCCACATCATCACAATATAGCCACCACAAAATGGCCGCCCCCACATTGTCACAAGATAGCCACCAAAAGATGGTCACCCCACATGGTCACAAGATGGCCGGCAGGGGAGGGCAGTAGGGGGCAACCAGGCCTGCAGGGGAGGGTCAGTTGTGGGTGACCAGGCCTGCAAGGGAGGGAAGTTGGGGGTGATTTGGCTAGCAGGGGAGCAGTTAAGTGTCAATCATGCTGTCAGGGGAGCTGTTAGGTGTTAATCAGGACAGCAGGGGAGTGGTTAGGGGCAATCAGGCAGGCAGGCGAGCAGTTAGAAGCCAGCAGTCCCAGATTGTGAGAGTCCCACTTTAAACCAGCATTTGGACATCCCTCAAGGGGTCCCAGATTGGAGAGGGTTTAAGTAGACACCTCCCTCCCCCCCACAGTGTATGAATTTTGTGCATGAGGCCTCTAGTAAGGTATAAAAAGGAAAATATGTGTCAAAATTATCAGTCCATTCAAACTGAAATTAGTCTAAAGTCACCACATTATTAGGTTTAAATATTTAATTCGCTAAATCTGAACTCCAGTAAGATCTGCACAGGGTTCTGTTAGCTTTTGGTTATGATAATCACAAAGTCTTAACACAGTTTTTTGCTACAAATTATCAAATTAGTGCTAATTGGTCTCTTATTGAACATGCGGCCTAACATAGAGCCTATAATATGATAATTGCCTGGCATTTATTATTATTAAGTATCATATCGAACAGAAACAACTTTAAGTGAATAATCAATTACATATCATCATATCTTACTCATTCTGAAGAGTTTGAGTATCATCCATAAAATCATTTGTCTTCTTGGAAATCCTTAACTGGCGTAGTGTTTAGGAGACTAATAACATATAAAATAACAGGAAAACATGGGCTACTATTAAAAAAACGTGTTTTGTCATCAATATCACTCCATAGGTAAAGGAGACATACATTCTTTTTCTGCCACCAAGATCGGAGCTAGAGTAACTTAGCACTTTATCATCCCTGTACTTGAATGGAATGTATTATACATTATGAATGTTGTATAAAAGAAAAAGAAAAAATTCTGTGTTGTTAGGAATTAGAGTTAAATAGAATTAGAAACAACATAGAATAGCGTTTTGTCAATGTGGGTGGCTAAATTAATTTCTAAATCTATTTTATGAAAAGGAGATTCTGGTCACACAAAAGTAATGATGAGTTGTTCCTAGCTACGAACAACCATTAATTTACCTGATGAAATAAGGTAATAATTGTGTCTCTGACTATTCTATTGTTTGAGTAAATTAGTACTTGAATACTTCAGTGAAATAACATTTCCTTATAGTTTGAAATGCAATGTAATTATATTCCTTTTAAAAAGCACTGAGAGCAATACATAGTTTAGAACCAAGGCAAAATAAAGAAGGTAGATATGAAATGCTGAGAAATTTATTTTGATTTACTGTAGGAAACACATATTTTTCTTTTCAAACTGAGGTAATGTAGACATTAGGATTACTTTGCTATTACCGTGCTGATGGTGTTTCTGGAAATTACAATAACATTTCCTGGTGTTAATGCATAGCCACCCTATAATTCACAGACTAAAGCCATTGGTTTCTAGAAGACAGAATCATAGAGACTTATTAGTCTACCTGACAAGGAAAATCTTATAGAAAATTTAAAAAATTTTAAATAGCTATTTTACTTATTATGCATAAGTAAACATAACTTATAACTGTATTTCCTTACTAAGTAATAAAAATATTTTAATGGCTACAGCTTCATTTCCATTGAAATAATCACTTGCTACAGCATGCTACCACTATGTGGAAATCACTTTATAGGGGAAATCATCTATGAAGTTATTCAGAATGAAACTGGTTTTTGAAAATAAATTAATTGAAAAGGGTCAAAACCAGCTACCATTTTCCCCTCAATTAGTATGTTCACCATCACATGGATACATATTAAAAGTCAGTGAGAAACAATTTTTCTCAGTTTAAAAATATCTAATCAATACTGAATTCTATCAGACCCCATTTGCTTTAATGTTCCTCTACTAGAAAGAATTCTCCATGTTAAGATCTCCATATGAGGATTACAAAAACAGAACATCTACCTGAACCACAGAAAGAACATATGAGCAACCACCAAATCATACGTCTACAAATAAAGATACTAAATTGTCTGTGTGAGAGAGGGAGGTTGGTAGGGAGAGAGAGAATCCTATGTAATAAAAGGCTAATATGCAAATCAATTCAACCAAATGGCAAAACAATCAGTCGCTATGATGTGCACTGACCACCAGATGGCAGACATTCAATACAGGAGCTACCCCTTGGTGGTCAGTGTGCTCCCACAGGGGGAGCGCCGCTCAGCCAGAAGTCGGGTTCATGGCTGGCGAGCACAGCAGTGGTGGCAGGAGCTTCCCCCGCTTCTGTGGCAGGGCTAAGGATGTCCGACTGAGGGCTTAGGCCCATTCCCCAAAGGGAGAGGGCCTAAGCCCTCAGTCGGACATCCCCCAAAGGCTCCCGGACTGTGAGACGGCATAGGCTGGGCTGAGGGACCGCCCCCCTGAGTGCACAAATTTCGTGCCCTTGGCCTTTAGTATTTAATAAATGTTAACAAATACATATTAAGGCAAAAGAATTGAGCTAACCTAGCAAAGGCTTATTTCAAATATTAAATATGGCTCTGGTTCGCCTGCCAATTCTAACAGCCATTACTGCCTACCTGCGTACTGAAGACCTCACGTAAAGAGCTTTATAATGATGTAGGTTTCCTCTGCCAAAGTCAAGATGACCAATCGCACCAGCATAAGACTATTTATAGCCAATTACTGTCTGACACACAGGAACCTATGTAAGTAGTAAAGTCAGAAGACTCTGGGTTCATTACGTTCTAAGAATTCGGGAGGTAGTAGGAGCCATAGATAATCACGTTAGAGTGGAATCTAGTGAACACCAGGCCAGGCTGTGTTACAAATTATTTATATCGGGGAATTTACTAAAACTCTCCCTGTTTCATGGGTGGCATTTTCTTTATTAGGATTAATACTCTGTCTAGAATTTGAAATTTATTACAGCAGGCTATAGAACAACTCAATAGGAAATGACAAATTCAAAATTTAAAATGGCAGAAAAAACAAATAGCAAAACTAATGATACATGTTAGCGATCAGGCCTCAGGAAAGGCAATATATTTATAAAGCGGGTTTTAAAGCAACAGTTCTATTACCTCCAAGATTAATGCGAAATTCAATGGGAACACAGATTAGAAAAATTTTTGCAAAGTAGAAAGTGCCATGCATTTAATATGCTTATTATGGTAGATGTTTTTTGTTTTGTTTTTTTTCCAGAAAATACAACATTGAAGATAAAATGCTTTTTCTATTCACTTTAGTCTTTATCTTTGTAGACTGTTAAATTTACACATGTATTCATATTTATCAATTAAAATGATTGTATCATACAACTTATTCAGCTTTGAAAGACCACTGTATTTTACATTTCTCCGTTGTTTAAACTATAAATAATGTGAGTTGCTGAGTTTAAACGTGTCACCATTTATCAGATTAATCAATTACTATGAAATAATCCCTTTTGAACTCTTCACAGATGCTATTAATACATTTCCCATTATCTCCCTCAACACCACTCATTCTAGAAGGAAATGCATTGCCAACAGTCAGTCAGTAGAGTACACTTGTGGTGGAATGAAGAATGACACACCCAGTTAAGAACCTCGAGATGGGGAGATTATTCTGAATTATTATCTGGGTTCATTATAATGTTAAAGGACATACAAAGAGAAATTGAGGCAGTTCATTCCTATGAAGATAAAGGGGAAAAGGAAGAGAGTGTAAGAGAGAGGTGGGGGAGAGAAATTTGAAGACCCTATACTGCTCGCTTCCAAGAGCCAAGGAAGTACAGATGCCCTTTAGGATGTGGAAAAGGACAAAATGCATGCTCAGTTAGAGCCCCCAGAACATAGTCCTGCCAGGCCAGTGTTGCTCAGTGGGTGAGCGCTGGCCTATGAACCAGAGGGCATGGTTCAACTCCTGGTCAGGTTATATGCCTGGATTTCAGGCTCGAACCCCCATTGTGGGGCATGAGTGAGGCAGCTGGGCAAATATTATCTCTCATCATTGATGTTTCTATCTCTCGCTCTCTCCCTTCCTCTCTGAAATCAATGAAAAAAACACATTTTTATTTTTTTTTAAGAACATAGTCCTGTCAGCATCTTAATTTTAGCACAGTGAGACTTGGACCTCCAGAGCAGTAAGGAAGTAAGTCTGTACTGTTTCAGCCACTAATTTGGTGGTGATTTGTTAAAGTGGTAATAAGCAATATATACATACAGTCATGGCAAAAGGCGTGCCCTTTGAAGTCAGGTGACTTTGTCTTGAAACCTGTGAAATGGCTTAGTAATAACAGTATTACCTTATGAAGGTTATATGCATAGCCTCGAGTGAAATAATGCAGGTGCTTAGAGGCCAGGTTGAATATAGTCATGTGAATATGAATTCGGAAAGCAATCATAACTTTGTGGGCACATATTACATTGTGGGCACATAATGTAATATACAGATGATACATCATAGAATTGGACATTTGAAACCTATATAATTTTATCCCAATACATTGAATTTTATAAAAGTAGATAACTGTGGCTTTGATTTCCTGATTCTTCACTTATCAATTGTACAACCTTGGACAGTAATTAATCTTCTCTGAGACTTAGTCTCTTATTTGGTAATTTATATAAAATGAACATTCCTCATGGATTTGCTACAAAAGTTCATAAAAGTGCATAACACAACCTGGGACACAGCAGGTATTGCCAAGTATGAATTTTCATACCTTCTTTTCCTATCTGTGCCTTAATAATTTGAATATACTGGAACATGTAACCACATATAGCACATTTATATAGACGATGATATGGAAGCCCCGAGAAATTAAATCAATTCTTGATCGATCCCAGAAATTCTGTTTTTAAGCCAACGGTGTTTCCCCCCCACCTCCCCTAAATTTGGATAGAATATTAAACAATCTACCAAAGAATTAAGCAAACCAGGTAACAAATACCCCTGAATGTTACTGACTTTCAATACCAGTTCGCAGGCAAGGAGTTTTGATACTACAATAGCATAAATAATTACATAACATGATTGCAACAGATATTTTTTTTTACTTTTACCGATGTTACATAAAATGTACTGAAGACTTCAACTAAAAAAAAGTAGGACAGTTTTCACAGCAAGTGCAATGCCAAACAGTCTTCGTTTATGAAGATAATAATTTGTTTTCTAATTCTGAAGGCTAGCACTTTTGTTAAATATGCATTAAATGCAAATCCACTGCACTAAGTCCTCCTGCCCCTCCATTTGTTTCAAGTTGACAACCTCAAAAGTTAATCACAGACATAGATCTGGCAGGCGTCCCAGCCCCGAAAAAAGGACGTATGGATTAAAACTACTTTGCATTCCGGTCACAAACAGCACGCTAGCAACATGACAACTGAGAATTTTACATCAGAAAGAACCTATTGTTCCCTGACTTTCATTAAATGCTGGTGATGAAGTCCAAGTATACCTTGACCGTTTGTCACAGATTTCATCCGAACACAAAACAATTAAAGTCGGGGGTAATGTAAGAAGTCACCCCAAATAAAGACAAACACCGTAAAGTATCTGTGTAAAAGCCACGACGTTGATTATAGAAAAGGTGTGTTTTGAAAATGAAAGAGTGTGGAGATGTGAGTTACGGAACCAACTTTATGTAAAGCCTACCCTTTCAAAAAGTCGAAGAAGTGCTATGTTATTATTCAAATGCTCTCAGAAATAAGTTTATTCCATACTGAATTTTAATACTAAAAGTAATTTTAAACAGTCATACTTTTGAAAAAATATGGCTGCTAGCTGATAGCATATTATGTTATTTTGTTGAAAAAAATGTTAAATAATATTAAACATCCCCACACAGAGACAGACACCTGTTTCCCTCTACACCAGCGGTTCTCAACCTGTGGGTCGCGACCCCTTTGGGGGTCAAATGATCTTTTCACAGGGGTTGCCTAAGACCATCGGAAAATGCAGATATTTACATCACGATGCATAACAGTAGCAAAATTTCATGGTTGGGGGTCACCACCACATGAGGAACTGTATGCAAGGGTCGCGGCCTTAGGAAGGTTGAGAACCACTGCTCTACATCCAATAGAATAGTAACTACTACAATCAAGTAACTCATATGAAAACACTGATTTTACCTAATAATATTAGCACACTAGTATTATACACATATTATACAATGCTGTGCCATACAGAAAAACAGAAGACTAGACACTCCGGGTCCAATTTTAACATGTGTGTCTTGCATAAGTCTACATATTATCTCGCATTGTCTCATTTTAATTCCATTAAGGTAGGCCATGCCACATCTGTCTGTCCCTGATCACATGCAGGCTGCACACCGATGTTTTCTGGCAGTAACAATGAGATGCTGGGAAGATTAAGCACATGACAAAAACAAAGTGACCTCAAATATGACTCAAAATCATTGAGATTGAAGGTCTGCTGGGGAAGAATGAATCACCGGGTTTGTTTTTCACTCGAAAGAGCTGGCCGGGCCTCATTAAGGAATATGATGAGTTAACATGCTTCACACAACATACATTGTTTGGCTGAATTATGGTTTTAACGTTTTTCAATAACAAGATGATTGGGATTCGGAGGCTTGCACATTGGAGGTGTAGAGGGCTCAGACAATGTGTCCCTTTTAATGTTCACAAATGAGGACTCCCTATAAACTAGAAAAAAACTATTCTTTTTTGGTTAATCCTTACCTGAGGATATTTTTCCATTGACTTTCAGAGAGAGTGGAAAAGAAAGGGAAAGAGAGAGAGAAACATCCATGTAAGAGAAACACCAATTGGCTGCCTCCTGCACGCGACCAGGGCCTGGGCAGGGGAGGAGCTTGAAACCAAGGTACAGGTACATGCCCTTGATCAGAATCGAACCCGAGACCCTTTGATCTGCAGGCTGACACTCTAGCCCCTGAGCCAAATCAGCTACAGCTAGAAAGAAGTATTTTTATTCACAGTTCTTCCTTTGAGAAAAAAAATCTAATTTGAAATTAACGTACAGTTACATATTCCGTGCTTGAAGAAATAATTATAAAACGGAAAACAGACTAGTAAAATAACATGAAGAAATGATGTATCAGGACTAGTTCACGTTTAAAAATTATCTCCATACAGGAGATGTTGGTTATAATTAGAATATCTTACTGGAACTGTCAGCTTAGGTGGCTTCTCCAAAAGAGACTCCAAGTTCCTTAAGGAAAAGGACAGTGTTTTATTCTTCTATGCAAATCTAATTTGTATCAAAATGACTGAGAAGCAGCTTCTTTTCCAAAGATGTCTTCAATAAATACATACATAAACTCACCTTATCCAGCAATGGAAAATATAAAGTAAGACTTATTACCCCTGACTGGCTGTGGTCAATTTTTAAAAAAATTAGAACTCCATAAGAAAATGAGATACTGTCTTGGTTACATGCTGCTATAGAATGAATGTTTGCGTACTCTTCCACCCCAATTCAAATGCCCGATTTAATGATATCAGGATTTGGTTAGATCAGTGGTCGGCAAACCGTGGCTCGCTGCTCTACTGACTAATGAATTTGGCGACCACTATCATATACTACCCTTTATCTCTTTGCACACAACATGCCATAATTGCCTAATCTTGACAGCTTCCAACTACACGCTAACATTTAGTCTAGTCCAGTGGTCGGCAAACTCATTAGTCAACAGAGCAGCAAACAGCAGCTCATGAGCTGCATGTGGCTCGCGAGCTACAGTTTGCCGACCACTGGGTTAGATCATGGGGGTGGAGGGTGCCCTTATAAAGGGGGTTAGTGCCCTGATAAAAGAAACCCCAGTGAGTGCTCCTATCCCTTCTGCTCTATGGGACACAAGAAGAGGGACTTTCTATGAACAGGAAGCCAGTCTTCTTCTGACACATAATCCCCTGGTACCTTTCTCCTGAATTTCTAGACAATTTCAAGAGAATTTCCCTTCTGAGCATTTAATCCCAAACTCTAAAATGCTGTTACATCTTTTCTTCCCTAACCACCACCTTTTCTGCAATAAGCCTATCTGTCTCCAGATAACTAACCTTCTTTCTGTCTCTGATGAGATGTTAGAAAATGCTCAGTGTAAACCTTGTTCACTTCCAGGATCCTGTAGGCCATCCTCTCTCCACCACCATCACCATGCTTCCAGCATGAATCCATGCTCTGCTAACACCTTACCAGTTCTCCACATTCTCCTCGCACTTATTTCTTGCCTTTAGCATTTGAAGTGACTCTGGATAGAATATGGCTTAGTTTATTCCCTACCTGCCCCTGCAATTATTTACAAGTCAATAAAAAATATCGACTGTCCTTGAAGGCACTCAATTCTCTCTTCACTTCATTTGCCCAGAGGCATCATCAATTTGCTCAAAACTCTTCGGCCAAGACTCCGCATATACTTGTGGATATACTTCATAAATCCGATCCACCGGACCCGCTCTCCCATGCGGATACAATCCAGTCTAGGTGGTTCTTTAGCTACTTCATCCCAAACTGCATTCTTAGCCATGGAAGTATGGCGGTATTTTCATTAGTTTTCCTCTCAAATGAACCCTCATCTAAGAAATAAAATGCACTGGTTTGATTCCAAGTAAAATTAACACACTTACTTCAGATGCAGTAAGACCCTTATCTTTAATAATAATAATTTTAATATTTAAAAAGATAGAAATTAAATACTTCCAATTAACCGCAAAATATTAAAGAAACAGTGGAACATTCCTTATCTTATAAAGGTCCTCTCTGATACAGAGATGATCACTCCTGGGGAGACAGAACATATTAAAACAGTTCTTCTCTTTAATTTTTAAGTCCCTTTCCATTGTAATAAGATAACATAGTGGATATTTAGATACAATAAGCAATCAACGGGACACATTTAAAATAAAAGCACTCAGAATTTGGCCTAAAAAAAAGAAGTTTTTATTTCCTAAAATTAAGTATCTTAATATTTTTTTTTCTACTTAGGTTGAAAAATTGCTTTAGGCCAGGAGTGGGGAATCTTCTTTCTGCCAAGGGCCATTTGGAGATTTATATCTGTGGGCCACACAAAATTATGAACTTAAAAATCTGTGAGCCACATAAAATTATTAACTTAAACATTAGCCTGCTATATTTGGTCAAACATTTAATTAACTCACCTCCAATGCCTTGGCAGGGCCAGGCCAAATGATTTTGTGGGTCTTATAGGGCCTGTGGCTGAACGGCCCCCATTCCTGATTTAGATCCAGCCCAATGCCATGCTACCTGCTAGCTGTGAATAGCTAATAAATAAGTCCTTTATATCTTTAAGGATTGTTTTATTTTCATCTGTAAAATAAGGATGTTGATTAAAATAATTTGCAAATCTTTCTCTTTTAAATAAACATTGCAACTTTCTTTGTTTGTTATAGGTATTCTATGAAAACCCAAAACCTAACCATCTTTGCTCCAAAGCAAGGCTCCAAAGCCAGCGATAGAGTTATAAGCTAGCAACTGATATTGTTGTAGGTTTCAAAACAAAACTGGTTAAGTCTCTGGTTCTCCCTGAGTCAGAGACTCAATTTCACTGTGTTCTTTCTTTATACACACACACACATACACACACACACACACACACACACATATTACTGATTTTTCACAAAGAGAAAAAGGGAGAGAGATAGTTAGAAACATTGATGAGAGAGAAACATGGACCAGCTGCCTCCTGCATACCCTCTCCCGGAGATGTGCGTGCAACCAAGGTATGTGCCCCTGACCAGAATCAAACCAGGGACCCTTCAGTTTGCAGGCTGACGCTCCATCCACTGAGCCAAACCAGTTTTGGCTCACTGTGTTATTTCAATGGAATTCTCAGCACTTGATGCATACTCATACAATCAAATTTAATTCACAGGCTGATTCCATATTTTGTTACTTATATGAAAATATCATATATTTTTTTGTGTTCTTGTTTTGGGAATAAGTGTATTATTACTGATGCTAGATGGTAAATCTGTTGAGAAAATGATCCAGACTTATAAATCTTTTTATTACCCATTAATTCAATAGCTGGGCAAAGCAAAGATTTGACAAATAGAAATTAGTGAATGAAAATGAAGATGAAATCCTCGAAGATATATTTGTAAACTTTCCTTTTTATTGTTCATCACTTTAAATTGTAGTTTAACATCTTAAAATAAGGTAAAAAATCTAATATGACTGAAATATCTAAACTAAACAATAAACTAAACAGTAAACACTAAATAGAAATATATCTCTTTGGTTTATAGATATATAAATAAATATAAATAAATGTATTATAGATTAATACAACCTGCTATGTTCTAGATCAATGGTCGGCAAACCACGGATCGTGAGCCACATGCGTCTCCTTGCCCTTGAGTGTGGCTCTTCCACAAAATACCATGGCCTGAGTGAGTTTTGAAGAAGTGGCGTTAGAAGAAGTTTAAGTTTAAAAAATTGGCTCTCGCCAAGACCAGTTTGACTCAATGGATAGAATGTCAGCCTGTGGACTGAAGGGTCCCAGGTTCAAATCTGGTCAAGGGCATGTACCTTAGTTGTGAGCACATCCCCAGTGGGGGGTGTAAAGAAGGCAGCTGATTGATGTTTCTCTTTCATTGATGTTTCTAGCTCTCTGTTCCTCTCCCTTCCTCTCTGTAAAAAATCCATAAAATATATTAAAATTAAAAAAAATAAATTGGCTCTCTAAAGAACTTTCCATCGTTGTACTGTTGATATTTGGCTCTGTTTACTAATGAGTTTGCCAACCGCTGTTCTAGATCAACAATTCTCAAACACTTTTTAATCTCATGACACACAGGCTATTACTAAAATTCGAAACACATGAAAAAATAAATTATAAATGTTGCCGATTCGACAAAAAAGATAAGCCTCATTTGGATTCATTAACCGAGGATGGCTATTGCTGTATTGACCGTTGTCATTTTTTTATTTGGCAATCGCAGGGAAAAGAGATCAGTACCCCTAACTAAATAATCAGGTATTACATGTTTTAAAAATTCTTGAAGAATACTAGTTGAAAATCACTGTTTTATACTCTTGCCTTACATGCTATATGAAACAACACTATTAAATTTTTTTGGATCTTCATAAAATTAGAATGCAAGTCATCATTAGCTGTTTATCATTTTCTGAATTAAACAAATGATAAATTAATTTAATATCCCTTATGGATAAAACTGTAATTTCCTCACTTCATGATAAAAATTATATATCCCTTCTTTATTTTTCCTCTTTTCCCAGAAAACTCTAAGTTAAATGTAACTTTAAATGGAGTAACATAATTAATTTATATTTTGATGTCATTATTTTGCCTGTTTTTCATGTTCTTATTTAGGTTTTTTTTAAGACTATTGTTATATATACTAGAGATCCAGTGCATGAAATTTGTGCACTTGCGGGGAGGTGGTCCCTCACCCTGGCCTGTGCCGTCTTGCAGTTCAAGACCCCTTGGGGGATTTCCAACTGACAGCTTGGGCCTAAGCTGTCAGCCGGACATCCTCAGTGCTGTTGTGGAGGTGGGAGAGGCTCCTGCCACCACCGCTGCACCCACTGGCCCTGAGCTCAGCTCCCGGTGCACTTACCACCAGGGGCAGCTCCTACATTGAGCGTCTGCCCCCTGGTGGTCAGTGACCAAGCCTTCTGCTGTCAGTTGATTTGCATATTAGCCTTTTATTATATAGGCTATCTTTTTCACAGTGCAACTACAAATATATTTTTGCATTTACAGACTATACATCTTAACATATTTAGGTCAATTAAATATTTTGGAATATTTTATTTAACATCACATATGTTTGTATGATGGTTGACTCCTCCTACTTTCTTAACAACACTTTAGTCTCTCAAGACTCTGACTTTGAAAACAGTTCCCACTGTAGCAATTGTGGGCAGAGGATACATTCTAAGCACAGGGGAGGGGATCTGAAGCTTCTTATGGATGGAGTCCATCTTGTAGGTCAACTGGTAGTCATGTCCTCTGATGAGTTCCTCCAACACTGGCATTCCATATGGTCTATGTCCACAGCTTCATCAATGCACCGTGGTTCCCAAACACCACCTCGGCTCCCATTGGCTCTGGTTATACTTAGAGGATTGGCAGTCCCTCCCTCACGACCTCGCTGGTAGTGTTTCTGGTTTACCCAGTTGAAGCATTGGTGATCTTCAAATCACACACACACATATACCAACGCGGTTCAGTGACAATTTATTCTCCTACAATATCTATATCTGCATCACAATAAAGGAACTATAGGAGCACTTTCTAAATCTTCCCACATTACATGAGAGTCAGTGATGACATGGGACGACCAGAACTTGGGTCCTCTGTAGCCACTGAGACTTCCTTATTCTGTCCCCTCACATAATCAGTCATCTGGGTGCCTCAGGGCTTACAGCTGGGAAACAAAGACAAAATCCACCTTGCTCTAGAATGTTTCCGAGATGGTGGTAGTAGAGATTAGGGTGGTAGGTATGGCTGGGCAGGCTTGCCAACTGTCTTCTGGATCCTGCCCGGAATTACAACACAAGGAAGGAAAAGGTAGCCATGTAGGTGACATTGTTGACAGCCTTCTATTTTCAACCTTCCCAATAATAAGGTGTGTTCTTCCATTTTTTAGGAAAAGGTAAAATACATTTATGGTAGGTATCTTCTTTTTCCCCCCGTGGATTATATTTTAATAACTCTCCAATGTGAATCATTAGTTACTGATATTGAAAAAGACACTGGTTATGAAGATTATCCTATCTTTCCAGTGCCAGAGTTTTGACACTAAAATCTAAGCATTCAAGACTATCCATTCTTGATACTCTATTTCCAAGTGCTATTTGTTTTTTAAATACATTTTTTTTTGTATTTCAGAGAGGAAGGCAGAGGGAGGGAGGGAGGGAGGGAGGGAGAGAGAGAGGGGGGGGGAGGGGAGGGAGAGAAACATCAATGATGAGAGAAAATCATTGATCTATTTCCTCCTGCATGCCCTACCCTGGGGATCGAGCCCATAACCTAGACATGTGCCCTGACAGGGAACTGAACACTGATCTCCTGGTTAATAAATCGATGCTCAACCCATGAGCCATGCGTGCTGGCCTACAAGTGCTATTTGGAAGTCAAAACTCATCATGACTTCTTGGTTCTCCACTCTTGCAGTCCCTGCCAAAGGGTGGCTGGCTCAGTTCACGGGGTGAAGGTTTGGAGAAGGGCAAGGTGAAAAATACTCAATGTGTAGATATGTTTGGAGAGGGGCAAGGTGATAAGTACTCAATGTGTAGATATGTTTGGAGAGGGGCAAGGTGATAAGTACTCAATGTGTAGATATGTTTGGAAAGGGGCAAGGTGATAAATACTCAATATGTAAATATGTAAGAAAGACATAGAAATACTCAAGAGGAGAGGAAGTTGAGTAACTAGTGATTATTATATATGTGTACATTTGAGTTAAGTACGAAAGAGAGTGGAGAAGAAAACAGCTAAGCTGAGTAGGGTCAGGGAAAGGGAGACTGAACTCTGCACTGATTTCAGGAGCGAAGCAGTTCGGAGCTGGTTAAGTAATAAACTGAGTCACCATCCCCCGTTCTCCACGCTGCCCCTCTGTGAAGCCCCGCGCCGTGAGGCTAATGATGGCAAACAAGTAATTCAGAGGAGCAGGGAGCCTGGATTCCACAAAGGCCCCAAATGCCCAGCTCACCAGCTGCCATCTGCCCTTGGCAAAGGGTGGGGGAACTCAACAGAATGCCATCAGCAGAGCAGGGACTGCTTTCCAAAACTAATAACGGCCTCAAAGTGAGCATCCTGACATCTTACCAGAGACTGTTTTCCATGAAGCCACATGCTCTTTGCAAGCCTCTCAAGGAAGCCTGGTTAATACATTATTAAAAAATTGTATGATTAGAGCTTGGCTTTACAGTGATACTAAGGATGGTGACATATTACGTGAACATTAGCTATGTAAGTAGCATTACTGTTATCCCCATTTTACAGGAAAGAATGTCAAGGAAGAGAGAAGTGAACCACTTGTTCAAGAGAGCAAGTGTGGCCCAGCCAGCGTGGCTCAGTGGTTGAGCGTCGACCTATGAACCAGGAAATCAGGATTCGATTCCTGGTCAGGGCACATTCTCGGGTTGTAGGCTTTATCCTCAGTGGGGGGCCTGCAGGATACAGCCAATCAATGATTCTCTCTCATCACTGGTGTTTCTATTTCTCACTCCCTCTACCTTCTTCTGTGTGTGTGTGTGTGTGTGTGTGTGTATGTGTGTGTGTGCATGTAGTATGTGTGTGTGTGTGTGTGTGTATATATATAGGTATATATATATATGCATGTATATATGTGTGCGTGTATTTGTGTGTGTGTGTGTGTGTGTGTTAGAAGCCTGGAACATGAAATTTGTGCATGGGGGTGTCCCCTAGCCCAGCCTGAACACTCATCAATTTGGGACCCCTTGGGGGATGGCCAACTGCTGGTTTGGGCATCCACCAGTTGGCCATCCTCTCAGAATTCAGGACCACTGGCTCCTAACTGCTCACCTGCCTGCCTGCCTGATTACCCCTAACCAACTCTGCCTGCCAGCCTGATCATCCCAACTGTCCCCCACCCTGCTAGCCTGGTCACTCCCTATGGTCCCCCTGTTGGCACCCCTCACTTCCCCCATTGCCTGCCTGGTCGCCCCACACAGCCTGCTATTTAGTCGTTTGGTTGTCCCTCACTTACCATTTATTAGTATAGATACTAGTATATATGCCTAAGCAACTGGCCAACTGGCCAGCACCTATGACACGCACTGACCACCAGGGGGCAGAGACGCTCAACGCAGGAGCCGCTGAGCTGTGGTAACTTGGCAGCTCGTTCTCAGGTGACCCACCCAGAACCAGAGAGGAGGTAGCTGGATTCTGGGGTGCATCACTGAGAACTGCCCTCTTGCAATCTGGGATCCCCTGGGGGATGTCAGAGAACCAGTTTTGGATCGATCCCCACCTGTGCACAAATCCGGAATCCATGCCTGGGCCTCTAATCTACGTGTCTGTGTGTGTATGTGTGTGTGTGTGTGTGTGTGTGTGTGTGTGTGTGTGTGTAGTAAGTGTGTGAGCAGGATTTGAAATGAAGCCTGGCTGATTTCAGACTGTGCTCTATAGCATCACACAGCCTCTGGCATGGAAGAGCATTCTGTCGACTCAAAATGTTTGCATGCCCACAGACAAAATATAAACATTTCTGCAAGCAAAATTATCCAAAAAAATTGCTTTGAGGCTAAAGGGAATGTAAAGATATTTATATATTTAATTTATAAATAGAGATCTGGGCTTCACTTAGTGCTGTGGTCGCCAAACTGCGGCTCGCGAGCCACAAGTGGCTCTCTGGCCCCCGGAGTGTGGCTCTTGTACAAAATACCACGACCTGGGCGAGTCTATTTTGAAGAAGTGGCGTCAGAAGAAGTTTGCATTTCAAAAATTTGGCTCTCCAAAAGAAATCTCAGTCTTTGTACTGTTGCTATTTGGCTCCGTTGACTAATGAGTTTGCCGACCACTGAGTTAGTATGAAATGATGTTGGAAATAAAACAGCTGTTGAGTTATTTGTTAAAGATCTCATTTGGGCTGCGGAATCCAAATTTATTACCAGGAAACCACTACCAGCTCGGGCACAAGAAAAGCTTTCTCCCAGCCTCAGTGCCTGGAACTGCCATGTGCTGGCAGGGATCCATTTAGTATCCAACCGGCCACGTGACGGGAATTCTGAACACTTGAGAAACAATTTTGACTGGTGTCACCAAATCATAGGGACTAAGAAAGAAGAAAACAAGGAAACCTTAAAAAAAAAATGAAAGCATTCAATCCCATTTCTAGAAAAAGAACAGCCCCGCTCAAATCCATGTGGATTTCCATAGGACCATAAATTAGTCTTTGATAGAGTTAGCAGAGACGATCCTGTTTGAACGCTCTCACTTTGTCACACAGAAATAAACTCCGCTGTCATAAATAACCTGCAAACATGGAGATGCTTCACGTGGAAAACATTCCCCAACATAGCTCACTAAAGCCCTTTGCACAAATGAATTTGTTCTCCGTCCTCAGAAACAGAAGCAGATTATCTACTTAGTAATCCTCAAAAAGAGACGTGGTAATCAACCACGGAGGTACAAGAGAATTTGTAGCTACGATGGGATGATCCTCTTCCTTATGGTGCATTACAAACAGGCGAGGCAATTGGTTCAGCAGCTTTGAAACAAGAAGTGGTATAACTCAAGCTGCGCACCCGCAATGCAAGGCCGAGTCTAACAAACACCGTTAGACACTCAGCAGCCTCCCTCTCTCCAGCTACAAATTGGAGAAAATAAAAATAAAGAATCAAACCTGCGCATGCATTGCAATCACGGCCCCTGAGCTGGAACCAAAGCAAGCAGCCCTGTTCCAAGTGTTGATTTTTATCTATGTTCAGAGAATACGGTTTTGATGGAAAAAAATATCATAAATGATGAATGCCTGCGTACTGGGAGTTTGTTTAAAAAATAAGGTGTGAGAGCTGTTTAGCTGTTCATTTTGTGTAACCGAGAGACAACAGCTATTGTTTTGCAGTCTGGAGAAATTAAACGGGCTAATTAGTCTGCAGTGATGCAAAGTGTGAATAATAAGTCCAATGTTTTATCATGGAGCACATTTTATTCTTAGAGGGGGGAAAAAAAAACACACAGCAAAGAACAAGTCGACTTAAAATATTCATAAATTTCAGCGCTAGGGAAACAAATGGAGCAAACATTTTGACACAACATGGAATGATGGAATGGCTTTCAAAAGTTTTCATATGCATCTACATAAGTGTTATATATACACACATACTACTACACACACTAATAAATATATATGTTTATGTATTTGACCCTTCAAAAAATGCACAATGTTGATGAGAATATCTGGCATTAAAAAACAATAACACAAAACCCTAACAGAATGGCTAAGAAACAGTAATTACAGAGTGAGGCCACAGTTTTATACCCTAGGGACCTCAATCTCCATCCTGACTTTTAATTTACTGTGGAGTCTCAGAAAGAAACCATCTCGAGGTGAGTAACTGGCGTGATTCACCTCTCGGTCTGGGCAGGCATTAGATTAGATCCCTGATTAGTGAGCCCGCTGCATTTCAATATTTAACCTGTCTCGGCGGTCAATTTCAAATCAATATTGCTTGTTTTTCATTCCGGCTTCTCCCGCTAAAGAATACTCGGACCTCCATTTCTATTTTTTCATCCAGCTCTGCTAGAAAGCAAATAAATATTTTTCTTGGCCTCCTTAAAACTGGAGAACATTATTCCCCTGTCTAATTTGGAAAATAAATAAATAAATAAATAAATAAATAAATAAATAAATAAATGCAATTAAATATATTTCCTTTAAAAAGTGAGCTACATTTACAGTATAAGCTACTGGAGGGCTCGTTCGATTTACACAATTTGTTTTCCTCCAAATCTTTTCCCCACCCCTGCCATACCTTCAGGAAATTTTTCAAATATTGTATAGTGGGGGGCATGCAGGCCTTCGTCATTCAAAATAAGCCTGTAGGAAACCAAACATTGTTCTCACTAAATGGATGTAAACAGGAAACCAGAAGGCTGGTCAACCTTAATTGCTCTGAAAGGTCAGAGCTAATCACACTCACTGTTTAGTTGAAACATTGTTAGGTAAAGCAGCCCCTACCTGTTTGTTTCATGTTAATTTCCGTTTTGTAATTTCCTGCCTAAAGGCTATGGGTGTGTCCCAAAGCCTTAATACAAGGGAGAAAAAGGCCAGAGCAAGTGGCAGTCCTCTCCACTAGAGCAGTGGTTCTCAACCTTCCTAATGCCACGTCCCTTTAATGCAGTTCCTCATGTTGTGGTGATCCCCAACCATAAAATTATTGGGGTCACCACAACATGAGGATCTGCATTAAAGGGACGTGGCATTAGGAAGGTTGAGAACCACTGCACTAGAGGAAGGCTCCCACCTGGCCCCCAAATATAGCCAAATTAATGTTTTCTTGTCTCTCATTTTGTTTGCTTGCGGCCTCCTTCAGAATCCAAACCCTGAACGGGAAACCCTGAACCATGCGGGACGTGGAAAGGGGCTCCCACATCTGGCACCCGAACAGGAATACGGAAAGAGATTCCCACAAAGCCTTCTCACAAATCCCATGTTGGATAATTCATAGCGATGGGACCTCAGGTCAATTGCTTTACCTCTCCCTCTCTTAATTGGTTATTTATATATATTTTTTAAAAAGACAGTAAAAGCTGCCAAGATTAGTTTGGCTCAGTGTATAGAGAGTTGGCCTGTGGACTGAAAAGGCCCCCGATTTGATTCCCGTCAAGGGCATGTACCTTGGTTGCAGGCACATCCCCATTGGGGGTGTGCAGGAGGCTGCTGATTGATGTTTCTCTCTCATCCATGTTTCTGACTCTCTATTCCTCTCCCTTCCTCTCTATAAAAATCAATAAAATATATTTTTTAAAAAGACAGTAAAAGCTGAATAAATATAACATTTTTTAAAAATCAAGTATTTCTGAGGAGACTGGCCAAGACAGGGCCTATGTATAGAGGAAGTTCGTATCCTCACTGGCATTCTCACGTGTAACAAACCACACACAGTGTTGCTTCATTTGATGGGGACTTAGCAGAGAAAGATGACTATGGCCAGCCGGCCACCTGGGTTCCAACACCACCTCTGGCCCTGGGCAGTTCTGGGACTTTGAGGAGTCATTGAAACCCATCAAAATCCCTTTGTATCCCCTTGTATAAAACAGCATCAAACACATAAGGAACCTCGAAGGCTGAAGTCAGGTCACACATAAAAGGCATGTAAATATGGTGCCCCTAAGTGCCTCATAAATGTGGGAACCCCTTTCCACGCCCCACATGTTCAGGGTTCCTGGTTCAGGGTTTGGGTTCTGAAGGAGGCCGCACACAAATGAAAAGAGAGACTAGAAAATATTAATTTGGCGATATTGCGGGGCCAGGCGGGAGCCTTCCTCTAGTGGAAAGGACTGCCACTTGCTCTGGCCTTTTTCTCCCTTTTATTAAGGCTTTGGGACACACCCCTAGCCTTTAGGCAGGAAATAACAAAACAGGAATTAACAGGAAACAAACAGGTAGAGGCTGCTTCAGCTAACAATGTTTTCAACTAAACAGTAATTAGCTCTGACCTTTCAGAGCAGTTAAGGTTGACCAGCCTTCTGGTTTCCTGTTTACATCCATTTAGTGAGAACAATGTTTGGTTTCCGACACATAAAGACTGACTTTTGATATTGTTTCTATACTTTGTCAAAATGGGCCCCTTCAACATGCCTGTGACAGCCCCATTTGACTACCTACCACACATATTTATTCTCCTCCCCCATTCTTCCTTAATAAAAGAACACTGGATTTTTTTTTAATATGTATTATTGATTTAAGAGAGGAAGAGAAAGGGGGAGAGAGAGAGAAACATCAAGGATGAGAGAGAATCATTGACTGGCTGCCTCCTGCATGGCCCCTGCTGGAAATCAAGCATGTGACCCAGGAATGTATCCAACTGGGGGATGGAAGCGTGACCTCCTGGTTCATAGGTCGATGCTGGGCCACTGAGCCACACTGGCTGGACATAAACACTGAATTTTATTGGCCAATCAATTTTAGTGGCCAATCAAGTCAATTTTATTGGTTAATCTCTACCTCAGCAGCAGAGCAGAAAAGAGTTGATTAGTCAAGGGAAATGATCAGAATGTCATCCTCACAAAAGATTGGCTTAAGGGGTTTCATATGAAACAATTCTAGCCAATGAAAATGGAGGGAAGTCTGCTGGATGAATTAGAGGGATTTCTCCCCCCTTTATTATTAAAATGAGGCCAGAAAAAGAAGTGTTTATCTTTCCTAACTTCAGATCTTATTGAATAGGGAGGTAATATATAGACTTATTGCAGCCATGCTTCTTCCATGCTGTCAGGAAAAAAACTGCCAAAACTGAGGGGAAATATGAAATCCAAACCTACTTCTAGATGGCTTTGCTCATGTTGTGATATATTTTGATTTTTAGGCCATTTTCAGTGTGTGTTTCTCTTATTTGTTCCTAACAGTGTCCTATACAGATATAATTTCATTATGGAAGTATTCAGCATATTAAGCACAAATGGATGACTTATCAAATTATTAATAACTAGAGGTCTGGTGCATGGAATTCATGCATTGGGTGGGCGGGATTGTCCCTCAGCCCAGCACTCTCTCCAATCTGGGACACTTCAAAGGATATCTGACTGCCAGTTTAGGCCCCATATCAGTAGGATCAGGCCTAAATGGGCAGTCAGACATCCCTCTCACAATCCAGGACTGTTGGCTCCCAACTGCTTGCCTGCCTGCTTTTCTGATTGCCCCTAAGCGCTTCTGCCTGCCAGCCTGATCTCCCCGTAACCACTCCCCTACCAGCCTGATTGATGCCTATTTCCCTGCCAGCCTGTTTGCCCCTAACTGGTGTCCACGGCAAGCCTGCTCACCTCTAACTGCCCTCCCTTGTAGGCCTGGTCCCCCCACAACTGCTCTTCCCTGCAGGCCTTGCCCCCTCCCGCAACTGCCCTCCCTTGCAGGCCTGGTCACCCCCAACTTCCCTTCCCTTCTGGCTATCTTGTAGTGGTCATCTTGTGTTCACAAAGGGACAGGATCTTTGACCACTTAGGGGCAGCCATCTTGTGTTTTGGAGTGATGGTCAATCTGCATATTATTCTTTTATTAGATAGGATAGAGGCCTGCCACAGGTGGGGGCCAGTTGGTATCCTGGATCAGGATGGGGGTTCCCTTGGGGCATGGGGCAGCCTGGGTGAGGGACCTGCAGGCTGACCATGCTCCCTCCCCACCGCCCCACCCCCAACCCCTGCAATAGAAGCGGAGGCCCTGGTATCTGGGCTTTATTTATTTTCTACAATTGAAATTTGTAGCCTGCTTGCTCTGTGGTGGCAGCCATTTCTGGGATTGGGATTTATTCATCTTCTATAATTGAAACTTTGTAGCCTTAAGTGGAGGCCAAGGCAGGCCTAGGCTGCAGAAACTTGGCTTCCTCCATCGCCGGGGTCAACCCTAGCCTCCTGCTCTCTCTAGGCGTGGCTTGTTGGTATAAAGGAGTTATGGTTTATTTCTCTTTTATTAGATAGGATTATAGTGTTTCAGGTGAGAAAAGCCATTTAAAATAGATAGCTTATATTTCAATATTAATGTTATATAGTCCTTAGTGAATTATATTGCCCTGAACCTTCAAATTACCCCACCTTGCAACCACTCTGAACTCCTGTCTCTAAATCCTTCTTACTTTTCCATGCTCATTAATCTTTTAAGTCCCTCAAAGATTTACTCCTTTACTAATTGGTAGTTACTCCCTTAAAGTTTGGCCATTCAAAAGAAACGGCCAGAAAGAATGGTGAAAATCTGAAACTGCAGCTACTCCTGACACTTTCTTTCTTCAGCAATCCCTTACTACTTCCAAGAAACCGTGTTTCAGTCAATGGAATGAACAAAAAAACATGTTAGAAACAAATATGAAGTGATTTTTCATCTCAAGTCATTTACTTATTAGATGCTACTTCATTTTTATGAATTTCAGATTCTTTATCTATAATATAAGAGTTCAGCCAAAACCGGTTTGGCTCAGTGGATAGAGCATCGGCCTATGGATTGAAAGGTCCCAGGATAGATTCCGGTTAAAGGCATGTACCTTGGTTGTGGGCACATCCCCAGTAGGAGGCGTTCAGGAGGCAGCTGATCGATGTCTCTCTCTCATTGATGTTTCTCACTATAACTCTCCCTTTCTCTCTGTAAAAAATCAGTAAAATATATTTAAAAAAAAGAAAAGAAAAGAGTTCAGAACTCCTATGCTGTGAATATAAAAACGATGTGGGCCGAGACTGGTTTGGCTCAGTGGATAGAGCATTGGCCTGTGGACTAAATTCCTCATCTAGTATCTTACTGATTAAAGGCTGCCCTTACCATAGTGTGTCTCAGTGATTGAATGTCAACTTATTAATCAGGAAGTCAGAGTTCCATTGCTGTTCAGAGCACATGCCCTGGTGTTGCCTAGATCCCCAGTAGGGGGCAGAGGGCATGCAGAAGGCAACCAATCACTGATTCTTTCTCATCACTGATACTTCTATTTTCTTCCCCCGCCCCTCTCTCTCTTCCTCTCAGAAATAAAAAAAAAGAAAAAAAGAATACACACACACACACACACACACACACACACACTAGAGGCCCAGTGCACAAAATTCATGCATGGGGGATGTGTCCCTCAGTCCAGCCTGCACCCACTCCAATCTGGGACCTCTTGAGGGATGTCCAACTGCCTGTTTTTGTTGGGAATTTGTTTGGTAGGATCGGGCCTAAACGGGCAGTTGGACACCCCTCTCATAATCCTGGACTGGTAGCTTCCAACTGCTCACCTGCCTGCCTTCCTGATTGCCCCTAACTACTTCTGCCTGCCAGCCTGATCACCCCCTAACCACTCCCCTGCCAGCCTGATTGATGCCTAACTGCTCCCCTGCCAGACTGTTCACCCCTAACTGCTCTCCCCCTGCAGGCCTGGTCCCTCCCAAGTGCCCTCCCCTGCTGGCCTGTTCACCCAAAACTGCACTCCCTTTCAGATCTGGTCCCTACCAACTGCCCTCCACTTGTGTCTACATGGTGGCAGGATCTTTGACCACATGGGGGCAGCCATCTTATGTGTTGGAGTGACAGTCATTTTGTATATTATTCTTTTATTAGATAGGATAGAGGCCTGCTACACGGGTGGGGGCTGGTTGGTTTGCCCTAAAGGGTGTACCAGATCAGGGTAGGGCTTCCTTGGGTTGTGGGGAGACCTGGGAAAGGGGCTTATGGTCGTTTGCAGGCTGGCTACACCCCCTGTTGACCCAAGTGGAGGCCTTTGTATCTGGGATTTATTTATCTGCTATAAATGAAACTTTGTAGGCTTAAGCAGAGGCCAAGGCAGTCCAGGGCTCTGGAAACTTGGCTGCCTCCATCACCAGGGGCAACTCAAGCCCCCTGCTCTTTCCAGCTCTGTAGCTGCTGCCATTTTTGTTGGGACTTATTTATCTTCTATAATTGAAACTTTGTAGCCTTAAGCAGAGGCCAAGGCAGGCAGAAAGCCTGTCCTCTTCCATTGCCGGGGAAACCCAAGCCTCCTGCTCTCTTTCCGTGGCCACAGCCACCTTGATTGGGTTAATTTGCATACTCACTCCTGATTGGCTGTCGGGCATGTCTTGTTGGTGTAACATAAGTATGGTCGAATTGTATATTCCTCTTCTATTAGATAGGATGTTCTTACTACTATAATTAGTGTCTGTCTTTGCTGATCTCAGACACTCCACTCATTCCATTAATTCACCAAATACACATAAACGGACACTGTTTATGGAGGAAATGAGGTTGCCTAATCAAATCATTCTGTCTTGTTGGGCATCGCCTTCTCCCTTTGAATGACATAACTGTGTAAGACTTTCTCCCACCACCTGCATCGGCCTCCACACACATACTTCCTCATTCCCTTTTAGCTGATGAGTTATCCTCCCTACAACAAAAGAATGACCGGTCTTTCCCTAGTTTTGCTTTCCTTTGTCAGTCTCAGTTTCCCGCAGGCATTTCTGCTCAGGGAAGTGTGTTGCAGAGTCACCATTAGCCCTCTTTGGAGTCACAATTAGTAAGACACTTCACACTTGTTAAGGCAACTTCTCTGCTCCGAATCACACAGCCACAGTCGCCTCCATCACCTGAGACGTGAGACTTCTAAATGAGGATCGGGAGTGAGAGGCAGACAAACAGGACAAGTACAAGTTGACTAGTAAATAGGTCCCCTCCTCCACCATGGTCAAGAAGTTTAATCCTTTGATTATTTCCTAGCAAGAAAAACTACCATCTGCTTAAAGAAGTCACCCTTCCCCACACAATCTCTGTATTAATGCACAGTGTAGAAAGGAGGGTATTTTTTAATAAAATGCTTCATTATAATAGAAATGGAACAGGCACTTGAAAGAGAAATACATTAGCCACTTAGGGTATGTCATAATTGCCCAGCATTCTGTGCTAGCTGTTATTTCGATGTGATGAGAATACTGAAGTTGAGGATTTCATATTGAAATACGGCCGTGAAAGTTTTCAGGAGAGCCGAGAGGATGGCATAATATCATTTAATAACCCATGTTGAGTTTTGTTTCTAAATTGCAGGCCGCGGGCAGTCTCCGCAGAGGTAAAAATGCATTAGCGAGGGGCTTGGGAGGGGGCTTTGAAATAGAGTGAGTCACGCAGATAACCAATTAACGTAATTTTAAATCATGGGAAAGTTGAGGGGGGGGGAAATGAAAGTTAAAATGGATGAGTCAGGAGCAGCGGTAATATCTCTAATTGCAAACTGCTTCAAGTTAAAAGTGACAGTCACAGTGATGGTAACATTAGTGAAATAACGGTAGGCAGGCAAATAAATACATGATAAAGATACTCTGTGTTACCTAAAAACGTATGCTGTCCAATTAAATGCTGAAGTCAGACCCAGATAGCATCATCAAATCATGACAAAACACAGCTACCAGGCAAGAGAGAATGTTTTCAGTTAAATTGAATTTTACTAAAAAAAAGACAGAATCCAAGTACCTATGAAAAAAATAAGGTAAAATAACTCTGACTTATTTCTCTATTCATAAAGGTTAGAACTAGCTTCCAATAATCATTGATTGAAGAATCAACTTTTAATTAACCCCGGGATTATCTTAATTTTGAGGATTTTAAATACTTGCTCTATTGACCTATTAGACATTTACTACTGATAAAACCTAATCTGTTTAGTATACTATTATCAGTATATCTCCCTCATTTATCATGATACATTGAAGAATTTGAAACCTCAACTATGTACCATATCCTATGCCTTGGATAAGCCTTCAAAACAGCAAATCTGACAGCAAGAATTAAAAGTGTTTTCTTTTGTTTTGTTTTTCTTTTATTCCCAGCCTAATTTGTTTTCCAGTATAGGAGATAAGGAAGGTCACCTTTGTTAATCCTATTCAATTAAATAATCACTGTGATTTGAGTATTTTACAGATGTTCATATATTTCTGAAGGCCTAACACATGTATTGTAGTGATAGAAACAAAATGTTTAAAAGATAATCTCAGACCAACTTCTAGTCTGTATCCAGCAAACCAAATGATTACCCAAAGTACAGAATAAATATAGGGGGTCCCCCCCAAAATGTGTAAACACACCTTGAGTAATTATAAAGGCGGTGTTTATTAAAATGCATTTCATTTTCAAAACTGAGCTACCAGCTGTTAAAGTGTATACAGTACATATTTTTGGGACATCCTGTATATTTTTAAATGGTCAGCCATTTTGTGTTTCTCCCCCTGGTTAATATTGAGATATCCATTCAGCACATATTTGCTAAACACCTACTATGCTCCTGGAATACACATATGAATGTACAGTGAACACCCCAATCAAGTGCATTCTATTGAAAGGAAAGGCACTCTCGCTCTCATGGAGTTCTCATGGAAGGTCACGGCACAGCAAAGTCGGACAACAGAATTCAGTGTATTACTATCATCGATTGGATCTCCAGCGCCTTGCATACTGACTGCTATGTAGGAGGCAATGAATGTGTATTTGTTGAAAGAAAGCAAGACGTCTTCAATGATGAGATACTCCAAGGCTCAGCTGGATTGTGGAGACACAGGGTCAAAGTGTGCGAATACCAGGAATGGCACAAAAGTGTTTAACGAGCATGAGGTGGAGAAAGAATTGTGCAAGTGAAGAAAAGGCAAAACCTTAACAGTCCTAAATAATTCAAATAATTCAAAGGAAAGGTATATCTCTAATTACAATTAGAATGTGTCCATAAACACAGTTCAAAGGTCACTTTGAGGAAAATAATGACATAAAGCTATTTCTGAGAATTGCTCCATAGGTCTGAGTAAAGCATATTTAGGTAAAAACAGAGACATCATAGTAGGAAAATGGGATTTATCTAGAATAAAATATTTATACCAAGTCTTGGTCCTATATATTTTTTAACGTTTTCCTTCCTAGGAAAGTTACTTCACCTCTTTGAGTCTCATTTTCCTCATTTCTAAATCAGGAATGGCATCTACCTTTCAGGATAATTATGGGACTCCTATGAGAGGTGTTTTATCAAAAATAACTAATTTTTAAAAATAAAAAAATAGGTAAATATCATCGATCAGTACTTTGACAAAGTACCCGGCATATATATTTAACTTCCCATAATCAATGTTGAGTATTTCTTTTATGGATGACACAAAGATATCACTATGTGATAAAAATGCAACTGCTTTGGTCAGGCAACGTGCTCAATTATTTGTGACTCGTGATAATATTCAGAGAGAAATTAAACAGATACACATAAAAGCAATCGGCAAGACTAGCATAATACTTATTGGAAAACTGGTTGGGTATGGACAAATTTCAATAATAGAAAAATTGTCCCCAAACACTGGCATACAGAGAACAAAGTACAAATGTCCTTTTTTTTTCTTAAGTTGGGACTTACTCTCTTAGAGGTTTTAGTCATTTTGTATTGTTTTATTTTACAGGAGTGTTTCAGTTTAATACTGTATTTTCATCCCTAAAAAAACACTGATGTGTTAAAAAAAAGTACAGTAAGAAACACCAGGGTTTATGGGAAAAAAAACAAGCTGAGAGGTCAGAACATTCGCAACCTCCAGATCACAGTCTGAACTAAAATACTAGAACAGTTAAATCTCTACAGGCATCTCTATCTCACTTCTCCATCTCTTTCAAGATGCAAGGCCTGAAGGGCATCCACTTTAAAATGGAAAACTATGGTCTAGGGAGTAGCTTTTAAAAAATAAAAACATCAAACAAGCAAACAACACATCATTGCAAGGCAGGAGACAAAGATCCGCCAGTTTCTTTGGCTGCATTCTCAATGTTACCAGATACAGAAGAGTAGAAATCAAGATCATTGTTAAAAGCACTAAACAAACTAATACTTCCACTAAAGAAAATCCACCTGAGTTGATTTTTTTCATATATTTCTTAACATCCTCATAGATTCCTAAGGAGTACTCTGTAAACGTGAGAAAGCTTGCTCTACTTTACTTAAAAATTAATGAGCTTAAGAAACCATATTCCTGCATAGTCCCCCTATTTACCAATAATGTATGAGGTAATATGCATCAAAGAAGCATACACAAGCAGGGAAGATTGAATTATATCTTAAATGCTTCTGATGTTCAATTGGCTATAAATTTGGAAGTCAGCAAACAGGGCATACTGAATAATACCTGTAGGCAAATCACATGCTCTCAATCTCAAAACACCACCTACCAAATGAGATTTTATCAGGATTAAATGAGATGAGTGAAAAATGCTCAGCTTAGCTCCCACACACAGAATAGGGTCTAAAAAATATGAGTTCCCTTGAATACCAACAGAAAAATGTTCAACTCCATATACTCAATATCAAATTCATATTTTGGGTTTGCTTTTAGTTTAGTTTGTGGAGGGGGCGGCTCCTTTTTATTTTGCTCTGTTTTGTTTTGTTTTGTTGTGTCCCGGAATAAATAGAAAACAAAACCAACTATGGCTAAGTACAAAACATGAATGAAGAATATATAATGGAAGCAAATTTGACCTAAAAGCTTCTGTGATTTTACCCCAAATTCAAGACATATCTTAAGTAGTGTAGAGTACAAGCAGTGATGGGTAAATGAGATAAACACAGAAGTTAAATAAAGATGGAGAAAAATTCTGAAGAAATGACAAATAAACTGATATTTCTATCTAGATTTTTCATGAATATCTCAAACTAGCATTTTAGAATATTAAAAATGAGCAAAATAAAACAAACAAAAAAAGAGAAAAAAAAATCACCAAAAATAGTTTTCTTTATTTCCCTATTTCTGTCTAGATATAACCATGTATTTTTTGTGTTTTTTTAAATTTATCTTTTTTTTTTTTGGAAAGTATTGTAGATGTCCCCTCTTTTTCCTCCATTGACACCTTCCTCCCAAACCCCACTTCACCCCTACCCCCTAGACCAGTGGTTCTCAACCTTTCTAATACCTTGACCCTTTAATACAGCTCCTCATGTGTGGTGACCCCCAACCATAAAATTATTTTTGTTGCTACTTCATCACTGTCATTTTGCAACTGTTATGAATTGTATCTGTGTTTTCCAATGGTCTTAGGCGACCCCTGTGAAAGTGTTGTTCAACCCCCAAAGGGGTCACGACCCACAGGTTGAGAACCGCTGCCCTAGACCTTTACCACACTATTGTCTGGGCCTTGGTTATGCAAATATTCTTTGGTTGCTCTCTTCCCACTGCCCCACCCCCACCTTACCAGTCTTTTTCTCAAACAGACTTAAAATTTCCTGTACTGCCTTTTCCCAATGTCCCAATTCAATGTATTAAGATCTATTAATTCCTTTGTAGAAACAAGAGCCTTGTCCACACATTCCTTACCACCACCCCCACTCTTCACCTTTCCCCCACCCTCCCCCACCTCCTGCTAAAACTTAAATCATGTTATTTTCCAGCCCAAACAATGGATCCCAAAGATCTACACAGCAGAGTCAAATTTAGCTTGGCCTCAAGGCTTTTCTGCCTCCAGAAATATTCCCATAATTGAGACCAACAACTCACCTTTCCAAACCCTTAATTTAACTAACTTGGATTATTGCTATCCTCTCAACACTGGCCACCTTTCCTGCTTGTTCATTCATTTTGTTTTTTCCTCCTTGGATTTCTTTTCTCCGTTTTCTCATCAGCTAAAACCTTGTCTGCTTCAATGAGTGTCAAGTTAGTCCTGGTTAAAAAGCAAGTCTTTGTACATGTCTTGAGTTCAAATCTTTGTCCCCTTGCTGTGCAACTTTAGACAGTTATTTAAATGTTCTATGCCTCATAATCCCTGCAGTGTAAATGGGGAATAATGATATGATAATAATTTGAAGGTTCATGTATTGATTAGGTTAGTTACTACATGCAAAGTACTTACAATAGAGCCTGGCTATTAGTACACTCTGTTTTATAAACTTATATTTTTTTGTCTTCTCAACCATCCATGCTAAAATCTTTGTATCACCCATTCCCCCACACATGTTGGTTTCAAACAAATACATTTTATATATTAAAACATAGGCATTGAACTAGAAATGAAAAAAAAATTAATCCCAATTGCAGATAACTACTAACTATAACTGATACACACAAATCAAATAACTCCTTTATAACTCAATGTTTTCATTCACAAAAGAGAGTTAACAGTCTTTTGGATACTTGATAATCATTAGTTATAAAGTGATTAGAAGCACTTTGAATAAGAGGTTTGTATAGTTATAAGATGCTGTCATTATACTTATTTTAAAGGCTGAATAAATATTTGTTAATTAGCCGACAAAATGGCACAGAATTTAAGTATTATCATTACTTTGAGCTGAAGTAATGTTAGATGACTTTTTTAACCAATTGAAAAGTTTGGTGTCGGAGACCTGAATTAAGAGTTGAAAGACCAAAGCTTTAGTTATTAGCCTTTTATTTTTCTATTTGATCTTTAGTAAGTCAATTATACCCATCCTAAGACTCTTGGTTATTGGCCCATAGATGGGACTCAAGATACAAAAAGAAACCCCTTCTTCAAGACCCTTTACTGCCACCTGCTGGAGAACTGTGACAATAATCATGCATTCTATCACCATGAGTATGAGTGGCACCCCCTAGAGTTGTTCATCACACAACCAACACAACCATTTCTAGGAATGCTGCCTCATAAGGTGTGCGAGACACTACAGATTTTAAAAAGTATTTGATGAATGAGAAAACAATGGGTGATCATCCATTATCAATAAATTACATGATCTCTACCCTATTGAGGGTTTTGTTCCTTATCACAGATTAGCTTATAAAGATTTTTTTAAAAATCAGTATGGGAGCTATTTTTAAACCACAGGCAGATTTATCTCTATACATATTATGCCAAAAATATAAACAGCGTCTGGCATTAGTGGGGTTGACATCTTATAAGATGTCTACACATATCTATGATCACAATTGTGCCTCGTGGCAGTACAGCAAGCCAACCAGGGAAGATCTATTTCTATCAGACTTTCAAACAAGCAAATAATTGTTCTGAGAACTTAAGTGGCTTCTTCAAAGTCAAGAGACTCTTAGCGGTCTAGGTCTTCTGACTTCAAATACAATGTTCTTTCCCTTTCCCTACTAGTTTGAAGAACAAAACACAGCCAAGATCGTTTTGATCAGTTGACCTGAAATTCTTCCAACTTCCATTTGTTGATTGGTATGCTCAGAACTACTCTCAAAATTCCCCATCATTTCTCTTAACCATTGATAGTGCTACCAATCAACATGAGGGACCGCAAAGTACACTGAGAGCTAGTCGGTATCTGCACTATTATCATAATTGTGAATAGTTAAAAGTTATTAAGATATTTTTAAAGAATTCCATATAAAGCACTTTTATTTGCTGAACAATTAAAGATAGCTTGGCTCTCTGAAGCCCAGGGATATTACATGTAATAAAAGCATAAAAGCACTGGTTGCATCTTAAAAGTGCTCTCCTATCGGATAATTTGGAAAATTAAAACTAATTTATAATCTTTTAAATAGGCCTGTCTTCGATCTAATTGGGAGAGTATAAAGAGCACAAGGAATCTGAAATCTAGGTCAATAAAACTTGAAAAACAATGATTTTCCTTTTACAAGGATATTAAAGTTATTAAATTAATTCTGCATGCACCAACACCCAGAGGATTAATTTTATTTTGGACGCGAGTAACAAAAGCAATTCCGCCTCGCTCTGCCACTTATCGAGCACTTTTCTCGGGGCTCTCGAAAGTTCACTGCTCTGAGAGATGACCCTGAAAACAGATAAATTAAAATCATTTTCCAAATGTCAAAAGCCAGAGCAAGCAGCAGGAACCTTCGGTTGGACAACCCTGCGTTGCTCCCTCCCAAGGAAACAGAAGAAAACAAATGACACGCTTCAGCTTGGTCACCAGCCTCCATCTCTGTGAGATGCCTTCTCCCTCCCAATACAAACTAGTTCTCTGTTTGAAGGAAAGCCTTCTCCTCCTCCTTCTTCTTTTTTTACTAAATTATATGAAGTTTGACTTTCTCCTTGTACTGAATGAGGTTCTTTTTGTTCCACTAATTGCTCTCTACCAGGACATTACCCCTGGGAGAACATAAGCCCCTGTGTCACTGCAAAGTCTCCATGGACATCAGGGACCCACCAGCTCCCCTTCTTGCTCTCAGGGCTCCAAAATCAGTGCCCAAATGTTCTTCTTCATTCCTTGGACATAAATCGTGGGCGGAAATGTTCTGGGTTATTCGCTGATAACGGTGACATGAGTTTGCACAGCCTCGGTTCTCTAAGGGCACATGAATATTGAGTTGAGTCAGCAGGCACCCAGCACAAGGAGGCTTACCTCCAAGAATTAGACCGGGGAAGAGAGAAGAAGGATGGGTACTTCCATCCTGCACAGAAGAAAGTAGGTCTGTGGAGACCTTCCTGTAGACCTGACACTGTAGGCATCCACACACATATGATTTATTATTTGAAGGTGCACTTTTCTAATGAATGGTGACTTTACCATAAAGCACTTCCCTATAAAGCAGTGGTTCTCAACCTGTGGGTCGAGACCCCTTTGGGGGTCGAAAGACCCTTTCAGAGAGGTCGCCTAAGACCATCGGAAAATGCAGATATTTACATCACGATGCATAACAGTAGCAAAATTTCACAGCTGGTGGTCACTGAGGAACTGTATGCAAGAGTCGAGGCCTTAGGAAGGTTGAGAACCACTGCTATAAAGAGTGACTACAAGCAGATGCCTGTACATGTAAGCCATTAAGTGGGCAATTAACCACGCCCCCTGCTTCCCCTGTACCCCTGATTTTGGCTCAGGTAAGTATTCTGACTATGGATGGGTGCACTGGACTGTAAGAAAGATGGATAGCTCTGTTTTTACCTTACATTTTCACACAGCAATGATTCTATTTTGTATATGTGAACATCCAGTGATAGACCCTAATCATACTTAGATCTTTTTTTTTTTTTAAGAAGGAACTTATTTGAGAATTTAAAAAGGCTGCAGGAATACCACCCATTTGGGAATCCAAACTGACACAGATCCAAACAGCAAATGCCCTGTGACCACAGACTCAAGCGATCACCCGAGGTGGATGATGACAGAGGATGTGACCAAGTTCGGAATACAAAGAAAACACAACTGCGGAAGTTAGGACTGTAGAACCTCATTTCCACTGGCAATTAAATGCAGGCCCGGGCAATTAATCCCAACCTGACTTCATTAGATATTAATCTCGCCCTGGAAAATGGCAGGCTTTTAAAGAAGCACTTCTGCCACAATGGAAAAGGCTCTCGCTCCGGCCGGAACGATAATCACGTTGTGTCGAAAGTTAGCAATAGAACTATTAGGCCGTGTTCGCTAATTATAGTATTGGCATCCACTTAAGTTAGCCGGTTTGTCATTTCTGCCATTTTCCCCTATTCGACTACTGGCTGCCGTGGCAAACGTTTTTGACTTCTTAAAAGGGAATGCATCACTGTTGCTTTTCCCCAGTCCAACTGCACACCGCTTTCCAAAAGCAATCGCTTCAATCATGCTTCATCAAATCCCCCGCAAGTATATTGTTGGAAACATAAATCAGCCAAGCTAGGACTTTGCTATTTCTAAGGCAAGCCCAGAGATCGCTCGCTGGAGGCTTTTCCCCTTTTATAAAAGAATAAACAAAATGATGAGTGGCACTAGATTCATTTTCTTTTTTAAAAAAGCTGCTGCCGGCGGTGTGCCTGAGACTGGCTGCCACCTCCTTAATTGGAGAACAAAACCCTAGCGGAGAGGGACTGGACTCCCGGATCAGGCTTGCTGCTTCTCAGCATCGCTGACTTCATTAGGACGCAGGACACAGAGCTACTACATGCTTCCGTTTCACAAAAGCCGGGGCTCTCTCCTGTGCATCTCTGCCTCTGTGAGTGTTGTGCGTTTTTTTTTAAATTGCACTAAGATAGAGAGATCTGTGGATCGAGGCTGTGCTCACCCCCTTTTTTTATTACAGGGACTAGGGGGCTCCCCTTCAGGCAGGCTTCCGTCTCAGGGCTCCTCTTTATAATGACCCTGCATTCTGAATTCTAAATGATGGGAATCACAATTTCAGATACATGTCACCTACCCAGGCTCAAAGTATGTGTCCGTGTGTGCTAGGGAGACATTCCTAGATGTCCCCCTTGTAGTCCCCAAATTCCAACACACTTAATGCCTACACTGGCAAACTCACAGACTCCACAGCTGAGGCATTTTTCTCCTCCAGATCAGTGACAATGAAATCCTAAGTCTGCATAAACTTGCTTCTTCTCATGCCCTCATCTTGTTCTACACCGTCTACACTTGGTTTCATTGCAATGGAATTTTAACTGCCATTTAAAGGGGCTGCCTCTTAGTATTCAGAAATACCTGTCTGTATTATAAATGGACAGTTAAACACCATCAGCAGCTCCCCTAAAATTAAAGCGGCATAGGTACAGGGTATAAAGTATATGTTGATTTTTTCTTTTCTTCAATAGTGACTGAATAGAATCCACCGGGCTAATAGCATCTTCAGACGGATGTATCTGCAGTTTTGCTATGACTGAGATTTTTCACACTCTGTATTATTCAGGGGAAACGAGCAGCCTCTTACCAAGAAGACACTTTACAAACTATAGCAACATCCAGTGTTTGCATTGGGAACATAAAAATCTGCATCCGTGTCAGTGTTTCATCAACCGCTAACGCGGTAGCTTTAGGGAGGAGAAGGGCAGAGAAAGGAAGGTTTCACATCCAAAATGTCAAACCTTGCTAAAGAATGATCGAAGGACCGGGGAGTGGAGGAGAGCAGAAATCACTATTTCTGATATTAAAATGGAGTTCTACCACCCCCTGCTGGACCATACGACCAACGCAGAAGAGGCTGAAAAAAAAAATGCTTAGAATGGAATATAGTGGAGATATTTTAACTTGTCTTGTAATTTGTTTTTCCCCCAAAAAGAATCTCCTGCTACACTAGTAATATAACATTCTCTGCCGTTACCAAGCATTTCAAAAACCGCTATTGTTTCCTTTAAAAAAAAAAAAGATTTCCACCGATGCATATTCTAGCATGTTGTGCCTCCAATTAAATGCCCAAACTTGTCTGGATAGTTGAAAATGCCTCCATGGATGATACATACGTTCTGTGCGACTGTGAACTCCCTGAACAAAGCAAAATAAATTCACATCTACCTCTCTCTATTCAGAAAAAAGCAGAGGTAGCTTCCACAAATTCTCTCTCAGGTTACTCTAGCATGCTATCCATTATTTTTTTTTCCCCCTTAAGAAATAAAAATCTCCCACCAGTTCTCCATAAGCTTTTTTTTTTTAAAATAAAATCCCTTCAGGTGTAATAGCCAACTGATGCTACAAAAAATCTCCCAACCCCTCGATGCATTAACAGGGGGTGGGGAGGGTGGCAATGAATGACTGCAACAGATCCCCAGTTTCCCCCATTTGCTTCCTCCTCCCACCATCTCCACGGCCCCTCTTCTCCTCTCTCAGTCCCCAACAGCAATCAGGCATCGTCGCCGTTCACTTCCCAGGCAGGAACTGGGGGTCTTGGGCGGGTGGGGTGTCTTAAGAATCGCATCTCTCGGCCCAGAACACACATTTCCCAGACGAGTTGGATCCTGATAGTTTCCACCGCTCCCTCTTCCTTCCGCAACCTCAGCTATTTACCTGTTCCCACTACACACCGACAAACAGACTCAGCCCGTTTTTTGACAATGAAACCAGAGAAAGCCAGGATCCCAGGGTGGGGGGAGAGGAAAGAGGGGAGGAGGGGGGTGGGAGAATAAGAAAAAAAAAAGAAAGAAACATAAAAAAAAGAGGCAGTTTGCCTCAATCCCCTGCCCTCGGATGCCCGTCTCCAATTCTGCATTTCCCTCTGATGGAAGAAGAGCCAGAGGCCAGGGTGAGCATCCACGGAAAATCACAGCCACCAGCACCAGCAGCACCAAAAAAAAAGCACCAAAAACTCTAACTTTATAGTTCTCTCCTCTCCATCTCCTGCCCCTGCCTCCCCGGGTTGGGGTTGGGGTTTGGGGGTGTGGATGGGTGGGTAGAGAGGGGGAAAGGGGGAGGGAAAGCGCACGCGACCCAGCACCGCGCTCCTACCTTGCCCGCCACCGACAAGCAACCCGAGCAGGTAGAAGGCGAGGAGGAGGCTCATGTTCAGGACGTGACAGCGGCGGACACTCGCAAAGTTGGGAAGTCCAGCCCCGGAGAGAGAGCCTTCCGCCGCTACGGCCGCCGCTCCGGGTGCCCGGCGCCCGCAGCCCGCAGCCCGCAGCCCGCGCGCTCGCTCCTCCGCGCCGAGTGCGCCCTCCGCTCCTGCCGCACTGTGTCCCGGCGGCGGCGGCACCAGCGGCGGCGGCGGCAGCAGCAGCACCAGCAGCGGCCGCCGAGGCGGCAGCACAGCCGGGCGGGGAGGCGGGCGGGCGGCGGGGGCGGGGGCGCGGGGAGGGAGGGAGGGAGGAGGGAGGAGGGAGGAGGGAGGAGGGAGGAGGCGCGGCCGAGGCGTATCCCTCCGCGCCGCACACCCCGGCCGCTTTCGAGGCGCGCGGGCCCCGGATTCGTCCGCAGTGGAGCTCGGAGATGCGGAGGGTTCGGGTCCCGATCCACCTCCCGATCCACCCACAGGCGATCAGGCTGCAGGGTGCACGCCTGCGGGGTGCACGTCAGCCCGGCGGGCCCCCCGCACGTGCCCGGACTCGCCTGGGGCGCAGGAGGGGGCCGCTGCCGGCCGGTGTTGGGGACGGGGGCGCGCAGGCTGCAGGCGCGCCCGGGCGCCTCGGGGAACGGGGATCTGGGGGGCGGGCAGTGTGTTGTGCAGCTCGCGCTCCTCGGAGCGCATGGGGGGCTGCAGGGGCGTTCGGGGAGGGCGCAGGGGCGGGGATTGGCTGTCCCCGCGGACCTCCCAGCGCGCCCGCAGGCTGCCCAGCCCCGCGCTGCTGCCCGCGCTGCCGCCGCAGCGGAGGCGGCTGCCCGCCCGTGTGCGCCCTGCCCGTCCCCGCGGGGCCCTCGGGCATCGGGCAGCGGCGCCCGGGTTCTGCGCGCCTGCGACCCGCGCTCGGAGCGGGCGCCGCGGGGAGCGGGACTGCGGAGGCGGCGCCGGGGCGGGCGGGGCGCTGTCCATGGTGGCCGGTCCCCGGGGAGGTCCGAGCCTCCCTCCCGGAGCCGCGCTCAGCGCAGCGGGCTCTGCCCTCCGTGCCCCGCGCGCAGAACGGCCACGTGGGAGGTTCTGGAGAGGGACCCACAGGAGTTGCGCTGGAGGGGGGGGGGTCCTTCCCCATGAACCCCCTCATTTGCTCCCGCGCATCCCCTACACACACGTGCGCGCGTGGGAACGGCAGTGATACCCCCCTGGCAATGGCCCAGAGCGAACTGTCCTTGCCCCAAGGCTGGGCACATCATCATTATATATATATATATATATATATTTTTTTTTTTTTTTTCCAGGAAAGGCAGGTTTGTCAGTTGGATGTCAGACCCGCAGGCGAGAGCTAGCAAGAGGCAGCATCCCTGCCCCCGGGGGGTCCCCATCAGCAGGCCTGGCTCTGGCTCAGCAACAGGCGGGAACTGGCATGGCTCCCCGCCTCCTCCGCGCCTTCCTTTGGGTCCTGCCGCACCCACTGCCGCATCCCAGCCCCAGAGAGGCCCCTGGCCATTTCCCTGTCCATGGGGACGCGGAAGGCGGAAGGGATGGGGATCTAGTGGGGTTCAGGGTCCAGGACTCCTCCCCCCACCCCCACACTCACACCCTGATTGGATCCTGATATGGAGGCCCCATGGCACAGGGCGGGCAGGGGGTGAGCAGAGACACAAGCTGACAGGGGGAGGGGATAGAGTCCCTGCGATGGATGCGTGTCCCCCTGCAGGCAGCACCCACTCTTCTTGGGACATATATTCACTCACTTGGTCTCCTGGGATGGGGGTGTGCGGGAGAGGGAAGGGCAAAGGCAGTTAGTTCTCCACATGCACCTTGACTGATCTCCTCTCAACAAGGACCCTCTCAGCATCGCCAAAGGCTTGAAGACCCCCTCTTCCCTCTGGATGGTACAGGGATACACTTAGGGCAGGATGTCCAGGGTGTTCTTTTGCGCAGGCTCCCTCCCCACCCCTTTTCCTCATCCTGGGAGGCAGTAAGCACACAGTCAGCCCTTTGCAGGGAAAGGTGGACACAGCACACTTATAAGTATGAAGGAGAACTGATGCCTTTATTCTCACCAGTTCTTCATTTCTCTAGAGAATCAAGAAATGCCACACACACGTGTTATGCCCAGAGTTCGGGGACCCCAATAATCAACCACCAGGGAGCCTTTTTCCGATGCAAAAACGAAGAGTCTTTATTCAAACCCAAGTTTGGCTCCCAGCCTTTTTCTGGCGCAGCATCTAGATGAGAGAGCGATCCCTGGAAAAGCAATAGGTTATATTGGGTTGGTCATTTGGGAGGGTTTAGGAAAGTGACGAGGGTTACAGAGATTGGTCACTTGGGTTAGGATCTTTCTGTGGTTTAGCCTTATTAGGACCCTCGCTGTGTTCCTGGAGCTTCATTGGTCCATTCAGGTGGTGGTCAGGGAAGCTAGGACATTGCTGGCACACCTGTGGCCACTCCCAGAAAAGGGAGGGGTTTAAGCAGGGGGCCCAGCCCTACAGGACAAGATGGAGGAGAGTTTGTTTCTGCTTTATCCTCTCAATACACACACACACACACACGCACACGCACACACACACACACCTAAAGACAGAAGAAAGCTAACAGGTACTACCTGCTGTGCCCAGTTTCCCCTTCACCAAAATCCTGCAATTTTTCAATGTGGTACCTCGAGGGGCCAAGGGCCTGACATACACTACCCACACCACACCCCTGGTAATCTTGGTAACGTCATTGTCCTCTTTATTGGTGGAAGTCAAGTTATTAGGGTAGGATGGAGCGGGCAGAGAGGGTAGCAATGACCCATCAGACGTTAATGGAATTTCTAAGGAGAGCTTTGCATTATAAGACTGTGTATAAATTGAGAGAGAGAGAGAGAGACTTCTGCACCTGTGTGTATGGAAACAGTGCACAGACAAAACATGGGTCCTCAGGAATATGCAAGTGGATTCACGAATCGATCTCACCCTCTGTTTGTTAATGGTCTCATTGAAGAGATCAGGCATAAACACAAAACCTGACGCGGCATAAACCACGTTACACAAATTGTCATAAAGGAGTGAAAACAGACCGCCATGGTGGCACAGAGGAGGGGATTGTTTCCGGATTAAGAAAGGCCTGAGGAAGCTCTGAAGGAAGGAAGGAAGGAAGGGAGAAAGGAGACGGAGATGTGGGCATGACAGAGGGGAGCTGAAGCCAACTCTCGGGGTGTGGAGGCACACAGCTTGGGTGGAGAATGCAGAGAAGTCTGATCCGAAACACACAGAGGGTCAAAGGTGAATAAAGGTTAGAAACAGGGTCTAGGACAGTGGTTCTCAACCTTTTTTAATGCTGTGACCTTTTAATACAGTTGCTCATGTTGTGGTAACCACCAATCATAAAATTATTTTCGTTGCTATTTCATAGCTGTAATTTTGCTACTGTTAATGACTCATAATGTAAATATCTGTTTTCGGATGGTCTTAGGCGACCCTGCTAGCAGTTTTCAACCTGTGGGTCTCGACCCACAAGTTGAGAACCGCTGCTGTAGAGCCTAAGACCATCAGAAAACACAGATATTTACATTACAGTTCATAACAGTTATGAAGTAGCAATGAAAATAATTTTATGATTGGGGGTCACCACAACATGAGGAACTGTATTGAAAGGTCACGGCATTGCTGAGACTGGTTTGGCTCAGTGGACAGAGCATCGGCCTGCAAACTGAAGGGTCCCAGGTTCCATTCCGGTCAGGGGCATGTACCTTGGTTGCAGGCACATCTCCAGTGGGGGGCGTGCAGGAGGCGGCTGATCAATGTCTCTCTCTCATAGATGTTTCTGACTTTCTATCCCTCTCCCCTTCTCTCTGTAAAAAATCAATAAAATATATTTAAAAAAAAAGTCACAGCATTAAAAAAGGTTGAGAACCACTGATCTAGGACCACGTGATGCTACAGAAGCTATTCACAGGCGAGATCTCCACATGTCAGTCCAGGCACAGGGGGCAAGAAGAGCATGCGTGGTTGTCTCCATCCCTGGGTTTAAGGCTTGGTTGTAAATGTGCAGCCCACAGGAAGATTATGGCAGGTTTTCTCCACAGTCAGCCCAAAGTGATTTTTCCGTGGGTCTCAATAGCAGACCATAGCAGGCCGCACATACCCAAAGGGTGGCGCTCCCCACACCTGTCTGATCAGCTTCTCGGCCAATGGCAGGAGTGCCTCTCCAGGGCTCCCTCCAAAGAATGCCATCTCCCCATCCCCACCCTCCCCCCTCCACCCAGGTGAACTGAAAAACAGCCTGCTATCTGCCTTGATCGATTCCTCTTCGTAACAGATTGGAGGTGTGAAGAAGACGTGTAGAAAAGTCACCTTAGCTCCCTGTCACCTTCCCCACTGCAAAGGCATGGGGCCTGTTGTGCGGTCACAGCTGTATCACCCAATGTGCCAAGTCTGCAAACGTGACTGAGCCCCGTGCACTGTGGAGAATGGCAAAGAGACAGCAATACAAGGCCCCTCTTATATGCACCTCATCATTTCCATTTAAGCCAGAGGATCATAGTTTCCAGCTCCCTGCGGAAGGCTTCCCAGGCTGATTTGGGGCTTTATCAGAAAAGGAGGAAGCTGAACAGAACCCAGGAATCTATGAAGAGCTGAGTAGTAGGAAATACCGGCTGGCCTTGGATGCATGCTTCAGTGAAAGCAGATACATCTGTTTTAGAGAATCAATAAGAGGAGCATGCAGGAGTAGCACAGAGAGAGAAAATGGTGAGGGGTATTATGTGTAGAAAGAGAGTTTTTGCCTCTTGCAGGTACACTCTCCTCCGGCCAAAAACACGCAGGTGTGCACTCCACACCTAGAGCCGAGGCGTGAACTGGGTGCTGCAGGTGGGATTTACACATCATGTCTATTTGCGTATTTCTGGCCTGATTCTCGTTTAGTTTCCCTGTTGACAGAATCCATGTGTGTTAAGATTATACTCTTAGGAAATGGGACATTCTGCGCGTTCATTTGTGTTTTCAAAATGTCACAAGCCGTTATACCTATGCATGTACTTTTCTAGAAAATTCCCTGTTTTGTCTTTTTTATTACTGCAAAAGAAGAAAAATAGCCACTGTCTGTGTAGGTAGATAGCCTATAACCTGTCCAAATGGATGACCTTGCTACCATCCCTCCTTCTTCATGAATGCCGCTCTTCCTAATGATCACGTCTTTGAAAATAATTTAAATTTTCCTGATACAGTGACACGGTAGATGTTTTACCAGGCTCTCCGTGAGCATCTGACAGTTCGCCGCTTTCGTGGTAGATTCAGATTTAACACATTCCTGTGAAGATGCTCCACCTTCTCAGCCCTTCCGTTTGAAAGTGAGACACCCAGGAGAGAGATTTATGCCGGCAGGCCCCCTAATTGTCACCGGTTCCTTGTATTTTAATTTCTTTCAAGATACATGGGGTCATTTCCCTTCATGGTTCCTTCACGTTCCCTCAGGGCAAATAACTGCTCACTTCGCTCTGAAATTATGCAATAACTGCCCATAATTTGCCACTTCCCGGAATAATATTTTCTTAACTCTGAGGGGTATTATATTTTTTCCTTCACCAGGACATCCCTGGCAAGGATAATGATGAGCAGCAG
>PVJN01007635.1:0-69358 GCA_004026805.1 Lasiurus borealis | reverse complement strand
AACATCTCTGAAAAAGAAATAAAAAATGTCTGTTCAATCTTCAATTTAAAATGTCTATTAATAAATGATTAAGACTTTCAGAAAATACATTAATCTTACTTTATACTTTTCATAAAATAAAATTTTATATAACAAAGCCTCAAGGGTTAAGCATAAAGAAATTGTGATTGGTAAAGGTGTCAAAAAGATTTAAATCTTGCTTTTCAAAGCCAATTAGTAAGATTGTCAATTTTGCAAATAGTAGCCTCAGAGTACAGGTTTGATAGAAGTAGGTTTACAGTTATAATACATAATATAATTAAAAATAATAACACAAGAATAAACTCTGCCTGTGTTTCATTTACTCACAACAGTAAACCTACGTTTGTCCACCCCTATATAAAGATAAGATCAGGAAAGTCAGAAATAAACTGAAACTAGAACCCACTAACACAAAAAGATAAATATGTATCCAACAATAAATACCCATGAAGATCATTTTCCATTCCAACCAAAGAAAGCATATGGGTTTTATCTGTTTCCCACTGAAATACCTGTGCCCTTAGCCAATCTAAATTCTGCAGAAAGACACAAAGAAGTGATCATACTTCAGTGTGTGTTACGGATAATAAGAGCCAATTTTGACCCTTTATTCAGCTCTAAACCTTTATTATTCAGTATTAATTTACTGTTGGTATGCTTTATGCCAAGCAAAACAGTACTAAGTCCTATGTGGGACAAGAAGGAAAAGACACTGACCCTAATAAACATATAGCTAAAAAAACTCAAGAGTAAGGGAGAATTCAACTGAACTTAAAATGTAACCTCTGAATATTTTAAAAGATAACTAAGGTAAATAATAAAGTCTTACTATACAAAATATATTGAGGTAAAATTGAACAATAAAAATAATTACAACTAAGCCTAAAAACTATTCCCAATAATTTGTGCTTCCATATTGGTATGACAGAAATTATTCTGTCTTTAATCTGCTGTAAAGTCAGGGGAAGGGAAGAAGGAAAAATAGAAAAGAGGGAAGGAAAAAAGTAAGAAATAAACAATAAAGGAGAAAAGGAGAGAGGAAAGAAAATCTGGATATATACAATATTGCTTTAAAAATAAAACCAATCAATCAAGCTAGTTGTTTTTCTAGGCAATAAGTATTATACCTGACTTATTTAAATGTTCATTTACTTACTTTGGATTTGTCACAGTTTGATCCTTGAAAAATGTAAAGTAATTAGAAATGTTTCTGTCATAAGGCAGCCATCCATGGGTTCCAATAACATAATTCATGCTCACTGTTATCTAGAAAAAAAAAACATACGAAGAGGAAAATTAAATGAAAGATTAAAGAAAGTAACAGAGAATAATCAAATGCTCACATGATATAATCGGAAATAGAATTTACAATGAATTGTTAAGATCTCACAGTCAAAGTGAGTACTTTCTTTTAAAAATGAAAAGCTTTTTTGGCCCTATCTGGTTTGCCTCAGTGGATAGAGCGTTGGTCTGTGGACTGAAGGGTCCCAGTTCGATTCCAGTCAAGAGCACATGCCCGGGTTGCAGGCTCAGTCCCCAGTTGGGGTCATGCAGGAGGCAGCCAATCAATGATTCTCTCATCATTAATGTTTCTCTCTCTCTCTCTCTCCCTCTCTGAAATAAATAACAATATATGTTTTTAAAAATGAAAAGCTTTTCTCCCCTATGATTGTAAAAGTAGGTGATTACCAAAAAGGAAAATCAGATACCTTTTAAAAAATATGGGTATTAAAATCTGAAAAAAATCACAAGAATTCTACCACTCAAAAAATACTATTATTATTTTTGTATTTTTCACAAACTTTTTTTCTGAGTAAACATAAAATATCCATAATTAGAAAAAAAGGCCTAATTCTGGAATCTCTACTGTTCACTATGCTGTACTCATTTTTATAATTTCTAACTGACAAAACTGGAGTAAGCCAGACCTAAGTTTGGTACACATGCCAGGGACCCACATCCCTTACTTGCTAGTTCTGTGACTTTGAGCAAGTTACTTCTGAGTTTTAATTTCTCATCTATAGAAGAAAAATAATAATACTGCTCATCCTATAGGATATTTATGTGGAATAATAGACAAAATTCATTTAAAGCACTCACTAGCATGTGCTGCAAGTAAATCATAATCAATTCTGTATTACTTCTCATTTTTATAATTATTACTGCTGAATGATCCATTTTAATATCTAAGATATTATACTCCATTTTTCTTATATAAAATTTTCTTATATTTATTATTCCAGATAAACTTTAAAATTATAGAAACTACTTAAAATAAAAGATATATAAAAAAGGAAAGATTCATTTCTATACTTGGTCAAATTCTATAAAATTTTCTCTACTTTTTTTAAAGGCTTTAAAATTTTTCCACTTTCTCATTTTTTGATAAGTTGTAATAGATATATATATATGGCAATGTGCCAAAGGTATAAATCAACTTACCAGTAACTCAGGACTGCCTTGCGACATAAAAGAACGAGACTGATTTTTGGGGACAATGGCCTTTATCAAGGGAATACCATCACTAATTCCCTGAAAAATACAGGAGAGAGGTTTAGTTGCTGATTCTGTTTATCTTTATTAGATACAAACGATTGAAAACTGTTTCTGTAAATAAGGATGAACCCCGTGATACAGTATTTTACTCTACTAAAACATATTAATTTAAAATGAAGGAAAGATATTATATACCATGTTTGAATGCATACTGTAACTTCTGAAACCCATCACTTTCTTGTAATCCACTACTCTCTTGGTTCCTTTAGATATATTTCAAGGAACATAGCCAGAGTCTATTGTGCGGCCCTTCAAGCAAGTTTAACAGCTGAGACTGGTTTGGCTCAGTGGGTAGAGCGTCAGCCTGAAAACTGAGGGGTCCCGGGTTTGATTCTGGTTGGGAGCATGTGCCTTGCTTGCGGGCACATCTCCACTGTGGGGCGTGCAGGAGGTGGCTGAACGGTGTCTCTCTCTCATCGATGTTTCTGACTTTCTGTCTCTCTCCCTTCCTCTCTGTAAAAAATCAATAAAAAATATTTTTTAAAAAAGAACAAGAAAGTTTACCAACCTCTGCTGTATTGCATATGAGTTACTGCTTTTTTCTATATACAACTCTAAACAATTCTTAACTTTTTTCCTTTTTTTATTGTTTGAAGTAAGGAGTAGTACATATGTCTCCTCTTTTCCTCATTGACCTCCCCCACTTAACTTTTTTGCCAAAAAATTTACTATTAACTGTCCTATCCAAATTCATAGGTACAAATGCAGTTCATAACCATGTTCTGAATTATTCAAAGTAATTTAGTATGTATATTTAAACATTTACATTTGAAGGAAATCTTTCAATTACATCACTATCTTGTTTTACCCGACTACTCCTAATACTAGCAATTAAAAATCTGACATATTAGTCCATATTTTATAGATTAGTAGACATTATAATTAAGAGTTATTTTACACTCCCTCTGTCATCATCTCAATTGACAGAAAGAGTAATTTAAATAAAAGTATTTATTCTTCCTTGCCAGGAAAATGTGAAATAGAAGAAACAAGCCAAGAGGAACAGTTCAGACTACCATTAAGTAACAAGCAAAAGCTTCCAATAAGATGGTTTTAAAAAGCCAAGAACAGATAATTCAGAATTACTTACTACTTTGGAATAAATATTATAATCCACTCCCTACAATGAAGAGTAAAAGGAACACTGAGGTGTAGGAATTCAGAGAGAAAACTCTTTGACATTACCAAGTTGGATATTACCTCTATAAAAAATGACTTCAGTTCAGGGAGGTGTTGAAATAAGTTTAGGGTTGAAGTCTCAGTTTTGGTCTGCCTCTGCATTGCTTCCTCTGCTGATAATCTAGGAGGGTGTGGTTCCTTAAAAATAATTTTAAGGAAAAATAATTTCATAATTTATTAAAACATCTCTCACTGAATTTCTCCAGACATACTGGGCTCTCGCTATAATAGATTACATACCATGCACTTACCAATTGCAGGTCATTTCTTAGACTGTTTCCTCAAAAGAGTTCCTACCATCTTCATTTCTAGAAAACTCTGCTTCTACTTTAAAGTTTTTCTTAGAGGTATCTCCCTAGATATCTGAGTCAGAATTAATTATTCTCATATTATTTTTCTGAGCACTTTATTTTATTTGATATATTATTTAGCACTTATTTCTATGTTGGATTACATATACTTGTTTTTTTATCTGTCTTCCTAAATTTTGGTAAAATTAGATGCATAATTCAAAAACAAAAAATTATAATATGCATGAATCTTTAATTCCCGAAATAAGGAAAAAATGTCAATACTATCAGAATCAATTTACAGATATTGCTGCATTTCTTTTCAAATAAAATATTCTTTTTTAAGGTTAATGTAAGAGACATGGAACAGTATTATCTTTATAAAGAAAAAGAAAAAGACAAAATAAATTAACATTTCAAAGGCACAGTTAAAATGCAGAATAAAATTTTATCTAAAAAGGATTCTTCTATCTCCATAACAAAATATTAGGTTATAGATAATAGATGTAACTCTCAATTATTCACTTAAAAAAAAAAAAGGTTGATTTTAGTGTCATTTTTGTAAAATAATAAAGACAAATTAGCACTACTCTTATTTAAAAAACTTAATGGTGCAAAAACATTAAAGAATCTATTTCAAAGCCCAATGAAGTGTTCCATTTTATTATTACTTTTGCTTTCTGTTTCAATCAGTAGATAAAGAATAAAGCACTGATTTTACATATGACTATTATGTAAAAATCAATGTTGGAGCCTTTAAATAAACTGTTGCTAAGGAATAATAACCATTATAAAATTTAGTCTGACAATTAAAAATACAAAAGTACTATCAGCCAGAGTTTAGACCACTATTATTATAATAACTGGAGATTTCAATTCAGTGAACATTTACTGCACACCTAACATGTATCAGAAAGACACAAAATAATGAAGAGAAGGTTGCTGCTTTTATATGTTTACTACAGGCTTGATGCACAAAGATTCATGCAAGAATGGGTCTTCCTACCCCTGGCTGCTGGCACCGCCTTGGCTCAGGCCAGAGCCGCCTTTCCACCTTCCCACACTGCCCAGAGGCCTGGAGCTGATGGGCGGTGAGGTATGCCTGCTTTGTCGCCATGGCGACAAGGCAAGCATCCTGCTCTGGCTGCTCAGCACCTGTGTATGCAAATTAACCCACCATCTCTGATGGGTTAATTTGCATACTTACTCCTGATTGGCTGGTGGGCATTGTGAAGGTACAGTCAATTTACATAATTTTCTTTTATCAGTGTAGATAATATAGTGAGGCAAGAAAATCATATACAACTAAGGCAGAAAGTGTCAAAATTAGGATATAAATAACATCCCAAAGAACATGAAAAAGAGATTTTGTTCAACAAGGGAGCTTCCAGCTATAAATTCAGAAGATATGTGGCATAACAGAGTCACATTCTAGTTGTGCAAACTTGGAAAAACTAGTATCTCATTTTTCTAAGGTGTTATAAGCTAGGTATTATTTTATCTGAGACTGGCTTCACCATCTGAAAAATGAGGATAATTAGATATTTATTGTGAGAGTTGGGTAAATCATGTAGCACTTTGCTTGCATTAAAAAATAAAATAAAAAGACATAATAAATAGTATATTAATATACCCTGGCCAGTGTGGCTCAGTTGGTTGGAGCATCGTCCTTTCACCAAAAGGAGGTTGGTTTGATTCTAGGTCAGGGCACATACCCAGGATTCAATCCCTAGTCAGGGTGCATATGGGAGGCAAAGGGTCAATGTTTCTCTCTCAGATCAATGTTTCTCTCTCTTCCTCTTCCTCTAAAATCAAATTTAAAAATTAAGTATATTATTGTGTATTTCTCATTTCTAAATTCATATATTAACAAAGAACAAGACATCTTTGAAAATTAACACTGGATTAATTTCTATGAATCCAAAGCTGTACACAATCAGAAAGATAATTTAACTTAAGATACTACTATGGGGAAAGATATATAGTAATATTTATAATTTAATTCTGTATGTTTTATATTCTACTAGAGGCCCAGTGAACAAAATTTGGGCAGGGGTGGGGAGGGTTGTCTCTCAGCCCAGCCTGCACTCTCCCCAATCTGGGATCCCTCTCACAATCCAGGACTTCTGGCTCCCAACAGCTTGCTTGCCCGAGTTAGTGACTATATATGTGGATTGACTGCAATATTTTGTTATTTCAAAACAGAAACAAACACTTAAATCTATTTTTTATTAAGGAACAATATATTTTTCTGAAATTCTAAATAATTTTGATAAGATTTTAAATCATCAAAATCCTTGGAAATACTGGTAATAATACTCCTTAGCAATTAATTTCTAGACTTTTTATATAATCATTAATTTTTATGGCTTACCTTTAACAGTTGACAAGGTGTTTGCCCAAAATTATTAATCATCCCTTCTAAGGCTTTTCTTTCCTTCTCATCTGTTAAGGCATCTAAATCGACAGCTCCTAAAACCAGAAGTAATCAACTCACTACAGAGTAAAAATAAATTGGTACGCCACACAACTGAGTAATATATCAAAGACTGATTAGCATATTTTCATCAAAATATTATTCCATTCTTTAGTTTATAAGAACATTTTAAGGGTAATGTTTAAAAATCAGTAAAATATCAAAATTAAATATGGAAAAGAATACATTTTATCCACTATTTAGAACTAAAATATTCTAAACAAATTTTAGTCCATAAAAATCTCTCTAAGAAAAATGCAAACTATACTCATAGTATACCAAATTGTTTTCCTCATCATAGTCAAGATGAAACAAATGTAATAACCACACAAAAATACTGGTATAATCCCATATGGACAGTATTGGTAAGTGGTTAGAGCATCTTCCTGTGCACCGAAGGGTTTTGGTTTCAATTCCTGGTCAAGGGCATGTTGGGTTGCAATCTTGATCCATGGACTCCGTCGGAATGCGGGTGGGAGGCAAACAATCAATGTGTTGCTAACACCAATGTTTCTCTCTCTTCCTCCCTTCTACTCTCTCAAAAAAAATGGGGGGAAAATAGCCTTGAGGAGGACTAACAAAAATGCTATTATAAATTACAGCTTATCTAATGTTGGGGAAGGTGACATTATGGTTAACTGGTTATTCCCAGCCATACCGAATATGAACTGTTAAGGGCTAGTAATTGGCCAAACTAGGTTGGTCTGATTTCTATGCTCCTAACTATCATGATATACTACCTCCCTATAAATTTTTATAAAAGGAAAACATGCTTTTCTAGTTACAGAAAGTCATGTGGGCTCTGCTATAATTCATATAACTTCATACTACTCACAATCTTTAGAACTATCAGTTCTACTGAAGGATTAGAAAAGGACTGCTTAGTCTGACTTTCAAAGCCCTCAAAAAATGTTCTTGATCCTGAGCTAATAAACATTAGCATGTCATCATTATCATTTAAAGAATTATTATTTGTAATTCTAAAGGTCTTTTATAAAGTCTGCTAAAAACTTAATACTAAATATTTAATGTAAGACCTGACTGAATAGGAAATATCTGTCAGAGATCAAAACTTTTATGCTACCAGTAATTGATACTTATAATTAGATTTACATATATATTCTTAATTACTATTTTTTACAAAAGGATATTTCTTATCTTTCAAATAAAGATTTTTTTAAATGTAGTTTTATCATGTTAAATGGTTATGTCCAAAAATATGTTATAAGCACATATTATACATTCTAGCAATATAATACAAGAGAAAAAGCACATAGGTCGTACCTTCATAACTACAGTAATAGAAAACATTGAGTGCCTCCACTGCAGCTGGCCCCCTCTGTTTATAGCCAAAGATTAGGTCTATCCATTCATGAAGATGAGCAGAAACATATTCAGACTCCTAGAAAAAGAACAAATAAGTAATTAATATAATATGCCTTCTAAGTACAATGTAAAGAAGGGTCCTTTAAAAAGTAAGAGTAAATTAAGCATTTCCATGTAAAATCTTATCACTGTAAATTAAATCACGTTTAATAATTATTCATCACCTACTATATATATTGACTATATCTTGTTCAATGTAGACAATGTATTTATCATATTTACTACATATGCATCTCCCAACGGTGGAAAAAAATACATCTAACAGCCCAAATATTAATGACAAAAAATTAATGATGGCTCTGGAATGGATCTTTGTTGTAAAATTTCCATTGAAATAGTTGTCTAAAATTCAATTCAAGGAAATAATGAAACTATGATGGGGAAGATGAGAGATTCTGCAAATCACTCCCTCCATCCCATTCCACTGAGGTAGGTGGACTGGGTGGCAGGGAGAGGCTCGAAGGATCTCCTGGAGCCTCTAAGATGGCTTAAAAGACATTAAGGAAATTGTTATTGGAGACAGACAGGAGAAAAAAGACTCAATGTTTTAGTTACATGAAAAACATAAAGGTTAAATGAACTCCTGGATCTGGGGATGAAGATTTCTAGGCAGAATATTTTTAAATGATGATTGGGATCTTTTAGCTGCCTGTGATAAAATAGAGGAGGAATAAAATGACTTGGCTGGAGAGAAAACTGTTCAGGTTTTAGCATAATTTAAAATATATATAAAGCCAGGTCTTGCTCGGTTCAAAATAAAATTATTTCTCATTTCCAGTATCAGTAGAGAGTAAATATTCCCAAAGTTAATAAATGGCCTAAATCAATGATGAATCAATGCACCAGTAAAATATGGCCTCAGGCAAAAGTTTAGTTCAGGAGTGTGGCTATTAAACCATCTGTTGAGGTCTTTCTCTCTCATAGGCACACTCTTAAGAAAATATAGAGTATCTTAAGATTGTTAAAGAGAGAGAGGGAGGAATAGAGAAAGACACACAATAAACAAAAAATGGAGTCACTTGTGCAAACCAAGACTTAATATCTAAACTCATTGCAATTTCAGCCTATTCCAGGAATATGAGCTTTAACCAGTCAATCTGGAATTACCTGATCAGCACTACTGTGTTATTTTCATGACAGACCCTTACCTTTGCCCCAAAGGAAGGTGAGCTGCCAGAAACAACCCATTCTATGTTAGACTTCCTTTTCCTGTCCCCTTCTGCCTACAGAAGCCTTCTATTTTGTACAGCATCTGGGAACACCTTCCAGGATAGATAAGATGATGCCCAAATCATGAATTATTGAATAAAGCCAAGTAAGTCTTTAAATTTACTGGGCTGAATTTTGTTTTTTAACGAGAATCTTAAGGGCATTTTTCACATTGAAGCCTCTCATTCAGCCCAAAGTATTATGGAAGGTTTTTGTCCAATAGAATTGATGCCTATGAAACCCAAAATATTTTATATTTTAAATATATTTTATTGATTTTTCACAGAGAGGAAGGAAGAGGGATAGAGAGTTAGAAACATCGATGAGAAACATTGATCAGTTGCCTCCTGCACAGCCCCTACTGGGGATGTGCCCTATCCACTGAGGCAAACCGGTTTTTTCGAAACCCAAAATATTTTTAAAGAAAATTTATTAATTCAGTCTGAAAAGATAGAAACTGCTCAAAAAAGAAGAAAGAACTTTGACTTTCAAGTTACTATGGTTAATAAAGAGGCTGACAAAAATAGTTATGTAAACAATTTCATTTTTTTAATGAAAAACAAAGAATGACTGTGTGGGGGTGGTTTCAAGAGCCCAAGGGTAGAACAAAGGAGCCACAGAGAACCCCTCAGGGAATAGCACTGGATTCTAGTAAAGGAACTGAGGTAATGTTCCTGCTAGAATTCTTAATAGTTACAAACGCGTTACTGCTAGGTGCTTTCCTCTTGCTTTTGAATGAGAAAGTCTATCCAATTCTGACCTTGTCACATCACTGTTGTTATGTGAGGGCAGATAACTTGTTTCTTTACTTCAATCTTCTCATCCAAGAGATAGAGTTGAACAGTCTCATCCCCACATTTAGATGAATAATAAGTTGCTGGACTTCATACCTCATGCCTTAATACAAGGATCAGCAAACCACTCCCTGTGTGCCAAATCTTATGAGCTGCCGGATTGGTAGATTGGGCCAATACAGCCACACCCATTTATTTTGCACTTCAGTGGCAAAATTTTGACGCAGACCTTACAGCCAATGAAAATATCTACGTATATAAAAGTCTAATATGCAAAGTGTCCCCTCGGAATTTGACTGATTAGGAGTTCGATCACTTGCTATGATGTGTGCTGACTGCCATGGGGTGATACGGAAGGAAAGCAGCCCCCAGCTGGCAGCTGGCAGCCCGGGAAGAGAGGCCCCAGCCCACAGCTGGCAGCCACTAAGAACCCTACCCGTGCACAAATTTTGTGCACTGGGCCTCTAGTTCATTATACTGTCCTTTCTGAAAAAGCTTAAAGATCCATGTCTCAAAGAGATGAGACTCTGGGGGCTCTTAGAAGAAATATGTGTAATTTGCATGTTGGAGGAAAGTGAATAATTTGTGGCTCAAGGGCAGACTTGTATAGTAGATTAAGGATGGTTGCAAATTCTTTCTCACTTGCACCACTGAGATGGGGAATTTATTTTCCCTCTTTTTCAATCTGCACTGATCCTGTTTAATGATTATAAGGTGGCAGAAGTGAGATTGTGACAGTTCACAACGTCAAGCCATGGGAAAATGTGGAAGCTGCCACTTTGGCACCCAGGGGCGCCCTGAGCTGCCCTGTAAGAAGTCTGGCTGCCCAGGTACAGAGACGACATGGAAAGGCGGTATCCTGAGACCACACGGAGAAGGAGAAAAGTCCAGCACTCCAGTGTCTCAATGAAGCCTACTTGACTCTAGCCTTAGCTGTTATATGACTCCAAGGCCATAAGAACCGCAAACAGGACCAGAAGAATTATCTAATTGAGACCAGTCAACTCACAGAAATGTGAGAGATAATAAAATGGCTACAGTTTAATAACTACATTTTGGAACAGTTTTATTAGGCAGAAATACATAACTGAAACATAAACTTCTAACATCTTACTAGTAAGGAGCATGCTTCCCTGAAATCCTGGGCCCCTATTGCATGTCATCAATAATATAGAGGAAAGTATCTGAGAAGTTCCTGGTTAGCTATAAGAAATAGATTCTTTTTCAGAGTTGCCTTATTCATGCATAATGTTATTGCTTACAATTATTATAATCTAATCCTGAATACTGTAAATTTGACAAACTATATACTAATGACAAGCAATGTTTCTAAGTATTGGCCTAATTAGTTTTAGAATATGCAACATTTCAGTTAACTAGAGAACTAGGTGGGCTATTGCGGGGAAAGGGGGAGGGCACATCCCCTGCAAGATAAAATACAGTATCAACATTAGCCTCTCACTAGTCCTTCAATTCCAAAAACCCAAAGTGAAAATTTAGCTAAAAATTATTAACATTTTTTTAAAGTGGCATTTAGGATTTAGCTATCCTAAAAACTTGCTAAAATCCTTCAGAGAAAATAAAAGTGTACTGATTCTTATATTAGATTTGAAACAAATGTGGGTACTACAATAAATCAAACTACACCAAGCGTGGTGTCTGAAAGTTTCACATAAAACACGCAGGTACTTTACAGCATGGACATTTTTTTGCCATAGACCCATGGGACTTGACTATACTTTCACTACATCCGAAGATTCATCACCCTCAGAATAAATTACAGTGCTACCTCAAGATACGAGTTTAATTCGTTACATAACCTTGAGGCGTGGGAAACTATGAGACGCTCGAGTCTCGGTAAACTGGTAGGTCGTGTGCAGCCGGCCGATCCTCGCAATTACTCGTATCTCAACTGCTGCTCGTATTTCAAAGCAAAAATCGCTCGCTCGACGGTTCGTATCTCAAAAATCTCGTATGTTAGGGCACTCGTACCTCGAGGTACCACTGTATTATATTATGCAAACATCATACATGATAGATTAAAAATTAATGTAGAAAAATGATTAACAGTCAAATACACTTAATTCCATCCTCAGGAAAATACATACATCTTTATCTTATTAATCTCTCTAATAATTAAACACAAAAATCTTACCAGAGCTTTCCTATGTTTATAGATGAAATCTTCAGCTGATTTAGCCCATTTGGGGAGAATGACATCATTTACTAGTTCTTTGGAAACTTGTAGGCGACCCAGGTTAAATTCTAAGACATATAAAATAAAAATATAGCAAGTCATTTTAGATTAAAGTAAATCAAGTATAACAAATATGAGGGAACATTCCTTAGCAAAAGTGAAGGTTTTCCTTCTTTCATTAAGAGTGAAAAGTGAGAATCAAGTTCCCTTCTTAAAGGTAAATCAGATTAATAATTGTTTTTTTTTAAGGTATTTATTTTATTGATTTTTTGCAGAGAGGAAGGGTAAGGGATAGAGTTAGAAACATCGATGAGAGAGAAACATCCATCAGTTGCCTTCTGCACACCCATTACTGAGGATGTGCCCGCAATCAAGGTACATGTCTTTGACCGGAATTGAACCTGGGACCCTTGAGTCCACAGGCCAATGCTCTATCCACTGAACCAAACCAGTTAAGGCAATTTTTTATTGAAGGAAACTTATAGCTATGAACAAAAACTTAACCTGAACAAAAATGCAAGATTAAATGTTCTTTTTCAAAAAATTTAAGTGTTCTTAAATTTAAAAATAATTAATATAGTCGCTCTAATGGTTAATGTAAAAAATACAACCTTAGAGCTTTTTTTATTTTTTTATTTTATTGATTTTTTTTACAGAGAGGAAGGGAGAGAAATAGTCAGAAACATCAATGAGAGAGAAACATCAATCAGCTGCCTCCTGCATGCCCCCTACTAGGGATGTGCCCACAACCAAGGTACATGCCCTTGACCGGAATCAAATCTGGGACCTTTCAGTCCACAGGCTGATGCTCTGTCGACTGAGACAAACCGGTTTTGGCTATCTTAGAGCTTTTTTAACTCATACATTAAACTCACTTTAAGATTTATACTTGCCTTATGAAAGAAAAATATTTATATACCAATATTCTAAGTAGATACTGACATAATAAAGATTTGCTCATCTAGTTAGAACCCAAAAATGAAATTTTCTCATTTATAAAGTATTGGAAGGGCACAGTGTTAACACAAAAAACCTTCATAAAAGAAGCTGCCTTAAAATATCAGTGTGTCTCAAAGTATACGAGTTTAATGTCAGAGAATGACAGGACACACAGGGTCTATCAGGTCTATAGCTTAGTCAACCCAACCACTGTATGGCAGATAGTGTCAGCCACCTGATGGCCATTCCTCATTCTGTAGCAGAACCCGGATTATATTCAGGTTGCCCACCCCTGCCCTGTAATTCATGCCTGTTGCAGGATTGGTATAGGGGCTGGTATATGACCCAGCTCTGGAGAATGAGGAGAAGGTTTCTTGTTCTTAAGAAATTACACAATTAGCCGAAACCCATTTTGCTCACTGGATAGAGTGTCGGTCTGGGACTGAAAGGTCCCAGGTTCGATTCCGGTCAAGGGCATGTACCTTGGTTGTGGGCACATCCCCAGTATCCCTCTCCCTTCCTCTGTGTAGAAAATCAATAAAAATATATATTATTAAAATTTTTTTTTCAGAAAAAAAAATAAGAAAGAAATTACACAATTAACAATCTCACTTTTTCTAAAATACCATTATATCTGCCTATGAAATTTATAACTGCTTTAGTCATATGTAACCATGAGAGGAATTAGCCAAGGACAAAGCCAAAACCCTTAGAATAGCAGAGTGAAATACAGAAAGAACTTTGCTTGGATGATATTGTTAAGCCCCCTGAAACTACCATTCCTCAAGGTTTTTATGGGGGAAAATACTAAAATTTTCTGAATCACACAAATATGAGTTGTTTTTACCAGTATTTGTTTTACTAATGAAATGCTAATACTAATAGTTGTTAGCATTTTAGCTAATACACTTTGCTTTCTCCCAACTAGCTCATTTCAAACAAAGAGGCAATGTATAGTTGGAAATGGCTCAGGTGAATGTTAGAAATTGTCACACTAAGAGAACTTTAAATTCTGCATTCAAATTTAATCTGCTCATCCCACCTATCCCAGATACCCTGCTTTAGGAGACTCCAGTCCTATGACTAAGAATGTATGGGATCAGACTCAGTCAATAGATTCACTTGATTTTCTTAAAGTGACCAATTCTAACTGCCTTACTGAGAATCAGACGCCCTGCCTCCAAACAGCTGTCTCAGTGCGCATGACCAAAGGACATGAACATGTTCTCCCTGGCCTGACAAATAATCCTACTGTGCAAGTATACATTAACATTGTACGCCAGGAAAAAGAAGTTGGTGATGGTTCTCTGACACTGTGAAATTTCCTGAAAGAACAGCAGTATGTAGTAACAAGCTTGCTCATTTCCTTATTTGTGCTAAAACTAAGTCTAAAACTACGTCACAGAAAAAGTATTTGGATATTTTAAAAGACTGTATTTAGCTCCGTGACTCTCTCCTTCAAAAACATACTGATTTTTCTTTCTTTTTTTAAAAAATTTATTTTATTTTTTCCCTATTGCCCTCCACTGCCCTCCCACCCCCCAGTACATTCCCTCAACCATCTCCCTCCCCAGAGTCCCCCAATGCCATCATTCTTTTCAGTTTGCCTCCTATATTCTGCTCTGAATTAAGAATCAGCAAAACTTTTAAATAAAGGGTCAAATAAATATTTTTGACTTTGTGATCCCTCTGTTGCAATTACTCAAATCTGCTCTTTTACTGTGAAAACAGCCACCGTCTGTATATATAAATGAATTGGCTGGCTGTGTTCCAATAAAATTTTATTTATAAACGTATTTGCCCATGGATTTAGCCTAAGGGCTGTAGTTTGCTGATGCCTGGTGTAACTCCTCATTTTATCTAACTCAAACATTTTTAACCAAATTGATATATGGCTGAAATAGCATATGGTCATTTTTGCTTCTCTAATAAACACTGTCCTCTGACAAATTCTCTTATCAATTCAAATTTTACCCATTTATCTTACTTTACTGAACCACTTCCCTGGAAGGTAAGATGAGTACCCTGGCTTCAGTAAGCCCTGTGACTGAATAATACACCAGCAGAATGAATCTTAACTCATCAATAGAACATCACAAAAATGTTCTAAAAGATATTTTTCAGGATCCTCCATTGGGACCTAAAATATTATATTCAAATTTTTAATCTATTTCTTACGATTTTGATTTTCCAAGAACTCTGGGAAATAGAAGAATTCAGGAATAAGTTCCTTCACATCATTCGGATTGTCCATGAGAGCCTGCCAGGTTGCAGGGATGGAATGGAATTGTCGATCTGCACAATCAAACCTGCACGCGGAGATTGAAAGAGAAAGGTGAATGCTGAATGAGAACAACAGGCATGAAACAAACCTTTAAATTCCCTTTAAAAGTTTCCTAATGATTAGTTTCTCTTTTCTTAACCATTTTCCTTTAAGTCTAAAAACACAATTTGCTCTTTTGCTTATGACTATCTGTCATACTCTGTTGTCAGGAACTAAATACTACCATAGTAATCACTAGTATCATCTTCGTTAAAATGGATGAAAACCCAATCACAATGGGAAATTTTTAAAATTAGATTGAATATAAACGTAAGACACCTTAAAAATGGCACTTATTTTTTCCAGTTACAGTTTACATTCAATACGACTTTGTACCCGTTTCATGTGTACAGCTTAGTGTCAATCATATACTGAAAGTGCTCCCCCGTTATCCCAGCACTTGACTGGCACCATACACAGTCACCACTGACTATATCTGCTGTACTTAATGTCTCCATGTCTATTATCTAACAACCCATTTGACCTTCTTAATCCCTTTGAGAAAGGCATAATTTTTGCTGAGTAAAACCTATTACAGAAAGTGAATAAATGTTATTTGGATATTTTAAAATTACAGTTGAAATATCAAAGTATTACAGTATTAATATATGTGGTCAATACATCTATCAGAATGCTGCTGACTTAACCCTTGATACATAAATAGCTTTACAAGCTCTTCTACTAAAAACCAGAGGGTGATTTAGGAAAACAGCTCTTACATACTATTATCCTATCTTAATATTATTTTTAAGTTCCATCATGGCTCTATGGTAATTGAAAGAAGCCCACGTGCCCATGCTGCAAAGGTGGGGGGGGGGGCAGTTAGGGGTAATCAGGCCAGCACACAGAGGCAGTGAGGGACAGTCAGAATGGTGTGGGGGAGCAGTTAGGAGCAACCAGGCAGGCAGGCAGATGAGAGATTAGGAGCCAATGGTCCAGGATCGTGAGATGGATGTCTGACTGCAGGTTTAGGCCCAATCCCTAGGATCAGGCTTAAACTGGCAGTCCGACAACCCCCAAGGGGTCCCAGATTGAAAAGAGTGAAGGCTGGGCTGAGGGGACCCCTCCCCACCACCCTGCACATGAATTTCATGCACCGAGACTCTAGTCTTGAGATAATTAGGAGTAGAATTGCTAGGTCATATAGCAATTCTATGTTTAACCCTTTGAAGACTGTTTTCCACAGAGGCTATATCATTTTACATTCACACCAGTAGTACATAAGAGTTCCAATTTCTCAGCTAATTGACACTAGGTATTATCTGTCTTGATTATAGCCATCCTTGAGACATCTCAATTTGGTTTTGATTTAAATTTCCCTGATGACTAAGGATGTTGTGTATCTTTTCATGTTTATGGTTCATTTGCCTATCTTCCTTGGAAAAATGTTTATTCAGATCCTTTGTATCCAGTAGCTAATTGGGTTGTCTTTTTATTATTGCATTTTATGAGTTCTCTATGCTAGTTTATTCTAGTTCCAAGTCCCTTATCACATATACAATTTGCAAATATTTTCTCCCACTAAATGGGCTATCTTTTCACTTTCTTAATGGTGTTCTCTGAAGCACAAAAGGAATCTATTTTCAAAGCTTTGTAAAAAATCATTTATTCATAAAATTAAAAGCTGAAAAAACCTTTACTGGAGGGGAAATTACTTGCTTATCATTATAAATGTAACATTTGGAGATTTGCAGTGATCTTGAAAACAGAGTTCTCTTCTTAAAAGCTAAGGGTTAATGTACTAAAATCAGAAATAAGGGACCAAGGTTAATTTTGAGAAATAAAAGCTACATGAAAAGACAGAAGAATAGGCAACAGTTACATAGCTCTTAATTGGGTAGGAAGACAAATGGTAATGTTAAAGAATACAGCAACATGGAAGACAAAATGTGAATCAGAAAAGAACTACCTGAGGGATCCACTGAGGAACTGAGGACTCATTAAGAAGTTTGTTTCTTCAGGATCATTAGGATATGATACATTTTAAAACTCACAGGTTATATGAGACAATGGCATACAGACCTGTTTGAGCTGCTACTAATAATGCAAGAGCCCTTTAGTCTTCCCCCTTTTTACTTCTCTTGACTAATTAATATTTTTAGGACAACTATGTAGGCATTGGTTAGGTTTTAATCTCTGGTAGATGATTTGGATCTAGCTCTAAACCAGTTCTAACTCTAAATCTATGGTAAATCTATAATAAGAATCACAAAGGTGCACTGGGTAATAGGAAAAAAAGAAATTCTCCTTAAAAGTCATTTGTGTAAGTCAATTGGAGTGACGCAGCCTCAAACTAGCTGGGCTATTTATCTAGAAGCTACATGAATCAAAACTTAATAGAGGAGAATAAAAAAGATATGGCAATATTATATAGTACATGACATGAAGGCAAAAGAGATTTTTAACAATAACATGTAGTCTTCAGGAAATAGCGTATTTACCCAAAACATACCTTCCACTTTGAAGCTGGATGTGGAGAGTGGTGAATGGTTCTGTACGAATAAGATAGTGCATAACCCCAGCAGAATTTGAATAGTGAGTACCATAATGAAATTTATCAATAGTTCCCATAGGATCCTCAAAATTTTCATATCTAAAAAAAAAAAAAAAAGAAACTGTTTGTAGCCACAACAAAATTAAATTAATAGAGGTTATATTGCATTGTTGAAAACAGTTTTTAAGAAGTTCTTACTAATGTTTCATGATGTATGTAATCATATCAAGACACCATTTAATAAATAGAAAAAAAATTTATTCAGTAATACTTTTTTCTGAACAATGAAATATCACTAATACTGTATTCTGGAACAGTTCTGTATTATGCAATAATACATGTTCACTATAGATAAGTGAGAAAACGCAGAGATAAAAACAAAAACAAAAACCCAAGCTTAAAAAAATCAGCTATTATGTGAACATTTTTGTGAATATCTGTCAATCTTTAATGTATAAGTCAATACACAACTATATTTTAACATAAAAATCCTATACATAATATATTGTTTATAACATCATCATTTAATAGTTTTCTATTAGCATCTTTCCAAATGACTAAGTAGTGTTTTTTAATAGGTATGTGGTATTTATAATAGGTACACGTATGAATGAATATAAGACAATTTTTAACTATTTCTTACTTTTAGATATTTAGGTTCTTTGTTTTTGCCATTGTAAGCAATGTGATAATTAGGCATTCTATTAGGGCCACGCAATAGAAGAAACATACAAAGAATCAGTCAAGAATTATGGAAATGGCCCTAACCGGTTTGGTCCAGGGGATAGAGCGTCAGCCTGCGAACTGAAAGGTTCCAGGTTCAATTCCGGTCAAGAGCATGTACCTTGGTTGCAGGCACATCCCCAGTGGGGGCGTGCAGGAGGCAGCTGATCGATATTTCTCTGTCATTGATGTTTCTAACTCTCTATCCTTCTCCCTTCCTCTTTGTAAAAAAGCAATAAAACATATTAAAGAAAGAAAAAGAATTATGGAAATGAATGCCTAAAAATCTAAGAGAAAAAGATGAAGGAAATAGTGAACAGGAGGAAGGCCTCAGCCAGATCATTATAGAAGGACATATAGTGATTCTGCAAGCACTATCACTGATACTTATTTCCATCAGTAGAACGTAAGAGCAGTACAATACGTGTAATAGTTCTGAATGGTTTGAATGGTGATATCTGAATTAGTGGGTATACAATTTAAATATGAGTGAACAGTTTATTTGAAGCAACAGACATAAGTTTTTCAACCAAAATACTAATAAAGTTCCTCAAGCTGAAACCAATTTCTTTTATATTGAAATCATTCATATTCAGGGGAATAAAAAATAAGTGTTCAGGTCACAGTCATTTGTAACTATGCAAAAAATATATACTATTGAAATTTAAAATAACTTGTACCTTTGACTATCAATAAGATATTTATATAATAAGTATTCCTTGTGGCATAAAATTAAAAATAAACCTTTTATTTTATTATTATCAGGGGAAAAAAAGTTTGACTAACAGCAGTAAGGTAATACACACACTGCCAAATTCCACTAGTAAATCAAATCAAATATTAAGCACTAAAAAAATTCCTGAGGAATATTTACAAATAAAAGAATAAAGAAAGAAATAATGTACCATCTGTTCCCAACTAAATCTACAACTAAGTTTGTTGGCAAAACAGTTCTGTCCTTATTATTAGAAGTCATAACTGATAAGTCATCCACAAGTTCACATGGAGAAAAAGGGAAAGAAAATTACTTTTAACTGTCTGCAGGTGGCTTTGAAAAAAAAACAACAAAAACACACCTGAGGCATTTATAGGGTAGTTCATGTACATAATCTAAATAATAAAAGCCTAGGTGACCGTTATGGCAGAACAACCAGAATAACTGGTCGCTATGATGCGCACTGACTACCAAGGGCAGATGATCAACACAGGAGCTGCCCCTGGTGGTCAGTACACAGGGGAGCAGTCACTTTGCCAGAAGCCAGGCTCACGGCTGGTGACTGCAGTGGCAGTGGTGGGAGCCTCACCCCCCTCTGCTGTAGCGCTGAAGAGCAGCAAGCTGAGAAGTAAGGATCAAGGGATCCCAGATTGCAAGAGGGATGCCCGACTGCCTGCTTAGCCCTGGATCGGGCCTAAGCCAGCAGTTGGACATCCCCTGAGAGGTCCCGGACTGTGAGAAAGCACAGGCCAGGCTGAGGGACCCCCTTTCCCTATTGCATGAATTTCATGCACCAGGCCTCTAGTAAATATAAATATAAAATTATAAAATATTTTCTAATTAAATGGCACTTTTAAAATGTCCACACATTTCTCTGTTCTTCGCTCACAATATTTGTGAATAACAGCTTAGCATTATTAATTTTATATCTACTAAAACATTACCTTAGATGGATATTTGTACATGTTAGATTAGCAAGTAAAGTCTACAATACCTGGGAAGAAAAATTTCAAGAACTTACTACCCTTTTGTACATACTTATTACAAGGTGAAAGGAAACTGTTAAGTAATATTAATTTAAATCTGGCAAAAGGAAATACCCTATAGTTAAGATACTTGAAAGACAACTGATACATTTTCAAGAAAACTTACTGAAGGAATTATCAGACTGACTAGCAAAAGTACTTGTGCATTTAAAAAAGTAATACTGGGCTGGCCATAGAAATAAACACAATTTCACACAACCAATGGGTATCTTTCAAAATGATCAAAGGCACTTACTTTTCTCGCATGACTTTGGCATTTTTGTCATTAACTACCCCAATTGGTTTGGAAAGATCTCGAAATACGGATGGGTTATTAAAGTCCAACTCTTCTGAAGTATAATCTTGTAAAATCCAGGGGAACTAAGAAATACAATTTACAATTTAGACATCCCTTCCTAGAGAAGCTACTATCTTCATATCTATCATCAAATGCTTACCTAAAAGCAAAAAAAGAATACTCTTTAAAAATTCTTTACCTATTGCAAATGTTCATCTTTATTTCAATAACCAGAAGTATTATTTCCTATAGTTCCAATGGTATATTTTCAATGAAGCAAAAGAAAAAAAGGCCTTTATTTTTCCATTATTTGTTATGGTTATGTATTTCTTGAAAATAGCAGGTTAGAAAATTTACAGAAAGGCAAAAAAATTTTATATCTTTTTAAAAATAAAAAATAACTGTCATATGCGTGTATTTGTATACTATAAAACTGAAAGGCAATTCCATATTGATATAAAACTTACCACAGGATACTGTGCAAGGTCATTATAGGTTCGCCCGGCCATTGTATTTAATTGAATAAGGTAGTCAAAATTTGTTATCTCTCTATTCACCCATTTCTAGACAGCACAAAAAAGAAAACCAAAATTAATCTGTGCCTTAGAAATCAGTATCTATTACCGATTACTAACCATCTTTTTTTTCTCATCTCTATCATCTTTCTGATAAAAGGAATGGGGCTTCAAAAAAGGCTTAAAAGATACATAAAATCAATTTTTTTTTCCAAATTCACTTCCTTTTCAAAACTGGCCTTTAGAAAAGGAACAGAAATTTCCACATAAATTTTATACTGCAATCTAAAAAATCTTCATATAAATTCTTTACTTCAATATTTTATTGGTTATCTTAAAATTTTAAAAAATTTAAAAGTTTATTATAAACAAAATTTTCACATAAGCACATATCTTTTAAAATTACCTTAATATACTAGAATGACCTACAAATTTTATATGAGCATAACATTAACCTCAGAAAACTGTCTTTATAGAGCAATGGTGGAAGGATTTTGCTACACATTGGATACAAATGAAGAAAGACAATCATATTTCTTCTTCTTTACCATCCTATTGTACCTAGACTTCTAATATTACTTTACATAGTGTGGGTATGCTAGAGAATTTTGCTGACAGACTAACATTCAAGATATATAACTTATGGAAAATGGTGAGAAATTAATTTATGTATACAGATTTTTTTTAAAAGCCCAACTAAATTGTTTTTAGGTGCCAATTTGAGAAAATAGTAATTTAATTAATAAAGTTTATTCCACAGAAAACAGAGACTGTATTTTATTACATAAAGCTTATTCCATAAGCAACAGAAAATAAGTAGTTGATGGCTTTTTGAACACTTAAGATTATGATTAAAGTACAGTATAAAAATACAGTCAATAATATTATAAAAATCATATAGTGTCAGGTTAGAACTAGAATTAGTAGGGGGATCACATCCTAATTTATATGATTATTTAGCCACTGTGCTGTACACTTGAACTCAATATAAAGTAATACTAAATACCAACTGTAATTGAAAAATAAAATAAACTATTAATGCACATATGGATGAAGGAGAGAGCCAGGGTCAGGGACCCTAATTAGGAAACTACCAACAGTTCTGGACTGCAAAAAACAATGACCTTTACTAGGATTTTGGCAGTACAGAGTAAAGAGATGTTAGGAAATAGATGAGGATAAAATACACAAAAGCATTAGCTTTGGCTCTTAGAAAGAATGACGCTTTTTTAACCTCTTTCCATGATGCCTTTTATATTTCCCCATTTTTTACCCCATACATGGATTACTTTTATTATTAAGGAAAAAAAACATATTATTTTTTAATAAGAAAGTTAGTAAAAAAAAAAATTCATAAGATATGCTTATAACTGAGTAGTATAAGAGCAGGGCACTGTATATGTGAGGTAAATAAAGATTCAAAGATAATTCAAAAGGTCAATCTGAATGGAATAACAGCAGTCAGAATAATCAAAATAAAATAATCAGAAGAAATTTTTACTTTTATGCAAAACTCTGAGATGTAAAATGAACACCATTTCCTACCTGTGTCAATCCTGATGCTTTGAATAATTCCTGTGGTGATCTAGTTCCATAACTATTTGGAGAATGAAATGACAATAGTCTGCTATAGACTTTGTTTCTGACCTATTAAAAAAAAACCAGCATTTTATAGCTCAAAAATTGATCAAGACAAACCAGGATTACAGCTTTTGTAACAGCTTTATTGAGATAATTCCTGTACCATAAAATTCACCATTTAAGTATACAAGTCAGTGGTCTTATCTGTACATTGAGCTGTGCATCCATCAGCAGTACCTGTCTTTGAAACATTTTCATCTTTCCCAAAAGGAATTTTACTCACTATCTATCGCTACCCAAGACAGACTTGAACATGAAACAATTTTATTAGGAGAGACATCTGTGAGAGAGAGTGGAGAGGGAGCTTAGCAAGGTGTGGACAGATGTCAGAATGTGATGCAAGTCTGACTCCAAGAGAATGGAGAGGGAAGAAAGGATGTGGCAAGTAGTATGTACAAGTTTACACAGCTAATGGTGGAGCAGATACCTGGATCCAGGGAACCTGGCTCCAGTGGCTGGTAATCTATTAATTATTTACACAGCTTAAGAATTTACTCTACTCCAGACTCAACACATGCCCATTATTGTTTAGTTAAACCCAACCTAATTGCATAAATCCAATCATATTATATATATTCCATATTATTTCATAATTGGATACCATGAGTTACGTATTGGCTAACACTCAATATCCTCCTACCTAGTCACATATAAAAACTGAAAAACAAGCACTGCCTATACACTCAAACATAAACCCCAACAAAAATCATATACTGCCGAGCCTCCAAAGGACAGGCTGGGGCAAAAGTAGATTTACATTTGTGAGTATGCAAAACATAGTATTATTATTAACTTTCCACAGGAACAACTGTGAATGTACTTTTGCCCAACCCTGTACATACTTTTTCATCTAACATCCTGACTTGAAAGAATAGATTCCAAAGTTTTATTATAGCTCACTAACTGGAAAATTATTTCAAGCTAATACTTTGGGGCTAGCATCTTACATACCTCTTTTTTGAAGTTGAGAAAGTAGTTGGATTGGTCAACATGAAAAATCTCAATGGCTGACCTCCTTAAGTTGTAACGCCGAAGGTGAATCTCTCGAATTTGAGAATGAGGCCACTTGAAATCAAAGCCTACCCCTTAAAACAGAAGGAATTTTGTGACTAAGCGCCATAAAAAGTTACTCATGCTATGCAGAAATAACTCCTAGTTCCCAAAAAAATTGGACTTAGGAAAAAGGAATTCAATTTCTATATCAAAACACTATTTGCTAAATTTATTGGACATTTAAATTGTTTCTCTTAAAACTATTCTAAAATGCTATAGCTATTATACCTTCCTCTTAGAATACAAAATAATTCTGAATATTATATCTTAGAAACATTTTTCTCTCTTTATGTTGACATTTTAGATTTAAATATCCTTTTATTTTCAGATAAAGGATTAGGAGAGAAGTCTACAGGAATGAGAGAACATACAAGTAAAATTATTATTGTATTTTGTAACTAAAGTTTATAGCAATCCCCTCAACCAAACCTTTTGAAAACATTGATAAAACAAAGCATTCCCTTAAAATACATTATTGAATGTAAATTTAATCTCATATGACTCTCCAGTTCTCCTTTTCATGATAGATTATAATTCCACAATCTCATTTGATTTTTCTTTTCACATTAATGACTGATAAACTGGATACTTAATAATGAACAACAGAAATCATTCCCCTAGAACTCCTCACCATCTTCTTTTTCAATGCTGCCATCATAGAAGTAAATGTGTTGAGTAGTGATTTCTAATCTGCCAGGAATTATGTCAATTATTGTAATGAGTTCACAGTCTACTGAGGACACCAACTTTTCTTTCTGATCCTGTTCTTTATTCTCATCACTGTAAAAACAAAAACCAATCAAAACTGACTTCACTCTAAGTAATGTATGGAGATTAGTTATACATAGCATTATTGTGTTTCTTGTCAGAAGATACTATGATGGTGATGATGCTCTAGTTAGATTAGCTCTTGGAAAGTCTCATTTCACAGTTTAAAAATCCATTATAATTAGCACTTCTAAAAGTAATTTATGAAACCTCTAATGTTGTAATCCTTTATTAACAATATATTTTGTGGACCAATTCATGTCTCCCAAATATAACTAAAATGACATGACTAAGTACCTCTGCCAGTATTAAAAACTCACTGAATTTTAATAGGTTATAAACAATTAAAATGTAAAACATACTTTTTTGAAACTAGTAATGAGAATATTGGACAATATTTAAATTATTTAAATATGAAGTAGGTATTTTTTTGTAGATAATGCAAAAACTATTGGATATTAATTTTATAAGACATGAGATTTATATTTGAATATGGTATTTTTTTATTTACACAAAATACATTGTTAAGAATTTATGCATTTCATATAAGTTCATAAATTTATTGGTATAAAGTGATCATTAGCATTTCTTTTTAATAATTTTAATATTTGTAGCATTATCTCTTCTTTCATTGCTGATACTGGTAATTTATGTTGTGTTTTTTTTTTCTTTCCTAACCAGTCTGGCTAGAAGTTTATTATTTTTTTATCTGTGTTTTAATAAAAAACTTTAGCCCTAACTGACTTGACTCAGTGGATAGAGCACTGGCCCGTGGAATGAAGGGTCTTGGGTTGGATTCCAGTCAAGAGCATATACCTTGGTTGCAGGCTTAATGCCCGCGCTGGGCTGGGATGCAATCTCTGGTACAGGTTGGGGTGCATGCAGGCGGCAAACAATCAATAATGTGTCTCTCACATTGTTGTTTCTCTCTATATATTTCCCTCCCTCCCTTTCACTAGCTCTAAAAATCAATGGGAAAATATGCTCACGTGAGGATTAACAACAAACAAGGACAACAACAAAAATAACCAACTTTAGCCAAAACCAGTTTGGATCAGTGGATAAAGTGTCAGCCTGCGGACTGAAAGGTCCCGGGTTCGATTCTGATAAGGGGCACATGCCTTGGTTGCGGGCACATCCGCAGTGGGGGGTGTGCAGAAGGCAGCTGACCGATGTTTCTCTCTCATCGATGTTTCTAACTCTATCCCTCTCCCTTCCTCTCTGTAAAAAATCAATAAAATATATTTTTAAAAAATAACCAACTTTAGTTTTCTTTTATATTTCTTTTTGTTTTTTCTTTTCCATGAATTTCTGCTTTTATCTTTTTTTTAAAAGATATTTTTTATTGATTTCTGAGAGGAAGGGAGAGGGAGATGGAGAGGGAGAAAGAAAAAAATTAGTAAGAATCATTGATCGCCTGCCTTCTGCACAGCCCAAACTGGAAATCAAACCCACAACCTAGGCATATGACCTGACCGGGAATCGAACTATGATCTCCTTGTTCATAGGTCAATGCTCAATCACTGAGCCATGCCAGCTGGTATCTGCTTTTATCTTTTAATTCCTTCCGTTTGCTTAAAAGTTATATTTCATGCTGTATCTTCCATCTAAGTACAGCTTTAGCTATAAACCATAAAATGGATGTTCTATTTTCATTATCATTCAAATCAAATAGTTTCTAATTTCAAGGTCCAGCTTCAAGTTAACTAAGTTCTAAGAAGCCTTCCTCAATAATCTCAGTTAACAGTGATACACTCCTAACAGCTGATATAATGTTAACTGTTGGAACCAGAATGTATAGTATTAAAATTTCAAGCAAGTTATCTTCCACAATTTATAGTCCCATTTCTCAGAACAAAATAATTTTAAATTATGTCAAATACATATACATACATATTTACTCTGGCTGTTATTTCCTCTTCAGAAAGATCTAACTTGTCTTCCTCCATATCACTAACTTTTACTTGTTTCACTACTTCCAAAAGCAATGAATCACTGGAAGGCTGTGAGAGCTGGACACCTGTTTAAAAACAAAATTATCTGTTAACCACAAAGTAAAAAAAAATCATATTGTAGTTCTTTTATAACTTCTGACTATTAATTATATGATAATGTGCATTACAAGTAAAGAAGGTACTTAGCTCTCTTGATTAATTTTATGGCATCAATTCTACAGACCAATATATTAAGGCAACTTTTAAAAAATTCAAAAACTGGTACTAATTTCTTCTGTAACTTAGTCACTGGACACAAAAGAACACAACGGACACAGTGGAACACAGGTAGCTATGTATACACACAACTGGCCAATGACTCTTAATCTGTATTTTGGAGTATTTCACAGATCTCTCTTCAAAAGTTTGAAATGCCAAGTCAGAAGGTTAGAAAAGAATGGTTTCCTAAAGAATTATAGAATCTTAAAGCAAGCAGTCAAACTCACAGCCACGAGCCATGAGTTTGGCCTGCTTGCTTTAAAGCATGCTTCGAATTACTGCAAGGCTATGCATTTTTTAAGAAAAAGATACTGGCCCATCTAAGACTCTAAGTATCTAGAATTCTGTAAGAACACATTATAAAAGAAAGGTCTAGCATTGCCAAGAATTCTAGATATATTTAACATTGGCCTCAGTCTTGGTAAGCAAAAGTAAGGAAAAAGGACTACTGTTTCACTGTACCACAATGGATATTAGAGATAACACATTTCACATGAATGACAGTATAATTTTATGATTTTAAATTATTTTTTGTTTGAAAAATTACAATCAATTTAAATAGGAAGTCATGTTAGATTTAGACCAACAGTAACAGAATTTAATACATATAACCACTTAAATATCAATTATAAAATATCATCCTTTCATGAGTAAATAATAAAAACAACGAACCCCATCAATACCCTTACTATCTTCAACAAAACAAATAGCTACTGAAACTCACCTAAATTATCTCTCAAAGCACTAGCTTCTTCGTGAGTTTTGAAATTATAATTCGGCACCAACTTAAGTCTCATACGGGAATAATTTTCTACATTAGCTAGTTTCCAGTGAATTGGATTTTGTTTCCTATCAATATTCAAAATAAACACATAAAATTATTTGTTTAAAGTTACAAAGACTGAAATAGAATAAGAAAGTATCAGGTACTTTACATGTGCTTAACACCATTTTATAAAAACATTCACATTCATTAACTTATTTGATCCAAAAACAACCCTGAGAGAAAAACAATGCATGTGTAACTATAGTTTATGAGGTATCTAAGGCAAGCTAACTTTTTGTGTGTGTGCCTAAAATGCTATGTGGTTTACAGGTAGCAGAAATAGTGTCTGAACATAAACCTTCATATGTATACCTTGATATGTTTAATTCTTTCATGGTTATATGGAAGTTTTTAATTAGCTATACAAATTTATTCCAAATAAAGTTTTCAAAATAAAATAATTTTATTAAAAATAAAGCAATATAATTGCAAATGGATCAAAGATCTAAATATGAGTTAAAACTCTTAGAAAAAAATATGGTGTAAATCTTCATGACCTTAGAGTTGGAAATTGTTTCTTAGCTATGACATCAAAAACATAAGCAACAAAAGAAACAGAAAAACTGGACTTCAAAATTCAAAACATTGTGAACTATCAAGAGGCTACTATCAAGAAAGTGAAGAGAGCCCACATATTTACAAATTATATATAAAAGCCTAAGCAACCATTCAACCAGTAGCTACGCCACACACTGACCACCAAGGGGCAGATGCTCAATGCACAAGCATGGAAACATGAAACAGACTGATGAATCTCAGAGGGCAGGGGAGAGGGATGAGGGCGGGAAGAGATCAAGCAAAGATTTTATATGCATACCAGAGACCTAGTGCATAGATTCATGCACCAGCAGACCCACATCCCTCAAGAGATCCCGCGAGAGGGTGCAGGTCAGGCTGAGGGACCCCACTGGTGTATGAATCTATGCACTGGGCCTCGAATATATCTAATAAGGGCCTATTATTGAGACTATAAAGATAACTCTTACAATCCAAGCACAAAAAGTCAAACAATAGAATAAAAAAATAGGCAAAGGACTTGAATGGAGATTTCTCCAAAGAAGATATATACACCTGGACAACAAGTGCATGAAAAGATATTCAATTGGCCGAAACCGGTTTGGCTCAGTGGATAGAGCGTCGGCCTGCGGACTGAAAGGTCTCAGGTTCAGTTCTGGTCAAGGGCATTTACGTTGGTTGCGGGCACATCCCCAGTGGGGGTGTGCAGGAGGCAGCTGATCGATGTCTCTCTCTCATCTATATTTCTAGCTCTCTATCCTTCTCCCTTCCTCTCTGTAAAAAATCAATAAAATATATTAAAAGAAAAAAAAAGATGTTCAATTATCATTAGTCATTAGGTAAATGTCACATCAGAAGGCATCACACTTCAGACCTAATTGGATAATTATAATTAATATCCAAAATATATAAGGAACTCAGATGCTTTTTTAACTTGGATTTTAAAATGCATACACTTGTGCAGCTGTGACTTGTGACTGCAACTTCTGGCAGCAATGTTTTTCCTCCAATGTTTGTTTTCCAAAGGTCATCACTGGTAACAGTTGAGTGTGTTTCTTTCTGATCTAAAACTGCACTTTACATATCTTGATGTTATCCCATATATTTTGAATATTTTTCCCATTTAATATCATTGTATTAGCATTTTACAGGTCTTTAAACATTATAAGCCTAATTCCAATCATTCATGATACTCCAAAGAAAGGACGTATGATAACTTCACAATTAATTAAAAAAAATAAATGCATACCCTGTTCTCCCATATCTCATGTTCTTTTATAAATTGAACATTTTTTAAATTGTATTGGAGAAGTTGTTGGCTTAAAAAGTTCTAGAGCAGAGTTCTAAAGAAAAAAGTTACTTAATAGATGTATACATCATACCTTTCAGCCCAAGGTCCCCTTTCACATGTTAGATACATCTGTATTGCCTTCCAGCGTCTCAGAGTGGCTAACTGTTGAGTGTTAAGTTGTTTAAGCATATTATTATACCTCAAGTTCTCTTGGCGTGCTTTTCGATTAAATGGCTCCACAAAAAATTCCTGAAAGAAACAGCAATAAAAAATACCACTGAATCATATATTTTGTAGTTTTTAGCATATCCATTATGAATATTTTGTTAAACTGATATTTAAGTATTTCATTGTTTTAGAGATACACTAAATAGTATTTTTTTTTAATCCTCACCCAAGGAGTAAGGACAATTTTTTCCCATTGATTTTTAGAGAAGAGTGGAAGGTAGAGGGAGAGAGAGAGAGAGAAGCACTGCTGTGAAAGAGACACATCATTTGTTTGCCTCCCACATGTGCCCTGACTGGGGATGGCTTAGAACCTGGAACCCAGGTATGTACCCTTGACCAGGATATCAAACCCTAACGCTTTGGTACATGGACCAAAATTCTAACCACTGAGCAACGCTGGCCAGGGCTACTAGTATTTTTTCAAATTTCAATTTTCAGTTGTTTATTGCTTAACATACAGAAATAAGACTGAATTTTGTGCATTGATCTTATATTCTGCATCTTGCTAAAGTCATTAATTGTAAGAAATTTTCAGATTTCTCAGAATTTTCTACACAGAAAATCATGTTATCTGCAAATAGTTGTATTTCTTCTTTCCCAATGTAAGTGTTTTTTATTTCTTTTTTGTTCTTACTGCATTTGCTAGGACTTATGAGGCAATAGTGATTAGGAACAGTGAGAAGAGACATTCCTGCCTAGTTCTCTATCTTCTTTATCCTGTAGGAAAGCACTGTTACTTGTTTACCCTTAAGTACAAAATTAACTACAGAATTGTTGTAGAAATTTAGGTACTTCCCTTCTGTTTCCAGCTTGCTGAGAGCTTTGATCCCAAATGGATGTTAAATTATGTCAAATACTTTTCCACATCAGTTACCCGATAATGGATTTTTTTTCTTGAAAAGTATACTAATGTAATCCATTATATTGATTATCAAATGTTGAACCAGCCTTGCATTCCCAAGATAAATGCTATCTGGTTATGATATATTATTTTTCCATACACTGCTGTATTTGGTTTGCACCAATGTTCCTGAGGGACAATGGTCTGTAGCTTTCTTGTACTGTTTTGTATGATTTGAATAAGAGGGTAATATTGTCTTCATATAATGAGTTGGGAATTGATCCCACTTTTCTATTTCTGAAGAGATTGTGAGGAATTGGTATAACTTCTCCACTATGTTTGGTAAACTTTGCCAGTGAAACAACTTGTTTCTGAAGTTTGCCCTTTTGGAAGTTGTTTGTTTACTAATAAATTCAATTATCTTTAATATGCAAAGGACTATCGAGGTTATTTACTTATTATTGTGTTCGTTTTGGAAATTTGTATTTATCAAGAAATTTATTCGCTTCATTTGTCAGGTCATTTATATTCATAGACTGGTTTGTAGTAATCTTTTATTATCATGTTGATGTCTGTGAAGTCAGTGATACTACCTCCCCTTTTATTTGGGTATTGGCTATTTTTTACTCTTTTTTTTTTGCTTTGTAAATCTGCCTAGAAATTTATCAATTTTATTTTTATTACTTTTTTTTCCAATCTTACCTCATTTTTTAAATTTTTAATAATGTGTTATATGTATGCATATCTTCCCATTGCCCCCCCCCTCCCAGGCATACCCTAACCCCCAAGTGTCTTGTGTTCATTGGTTATGCTTATATTCATGCATACAAGTCCTTTGGTTGATCTAGTTATTTTAAATAACTAGATTTTGGTTTCACTGATTTTTCTCTATTTCATTAATTTTTCTAATTCCAATTTCACTGACTTAGAAACTAATTTAATTAGATTACTTTCCTTTCTCTAGTTTAAGGTGGAAACTTAAATTATTAATTTAAGGCCCTTCTTTTCTAATATAAATATTTCATGCTACAAATTTCCCTCTAAGCACTGATTTATATCCTGACTCCTTAGAGAAGCCTACTATCAGCTTAACAGACTTTTTATATAACCACTATTAAATTTTTGTTACTGATCAAAGTTTTCCTTCCAATTCTGAAATAATTGTAGACAATGAGACATACTATTTATTTTCAAAGTTCAGGCCCATTATTACTTGAAATCAATATAAAAAAACAAAACTAGATACTAAGACATTTTACAATTTTTACCTGAAACTTGAGCTTGCTTTCGCCTCCTTCCCGGTCTCTTTTATGCATATTCACCATTAAGGCTTCATAACAATCCTTCCAATAAAGTGCCATGTTCTCATGACCATCATAAAATGTATGGGTTTCATACTGCTTCATATAAGGTATAATCTTATAAAAATATGTACAAAATTTAATATATACTTGCATAAAAATAACAATTTAGCAAAAAAAAAATCTCACTCAAAAAAGGTAAAACTTACATATTTTTCAATGTAAACTTGCCATTCACTTGAACTGCAATATTCTTGAAAATCTTCAAAAAATGAGGAACTACCATTGGTGAAAGGTAAGGTAGGCAGGTGCAAGTTCATGAAGAGAAGCTCATAAATCTTGGAAACCAGAGTCCGGATGAGGGGAATCAGAAATGAGTAGATTTCTGTTTGTTCCTTGATTGATTGGCTTAGAACATGTTCCAGCTTCCCTAAAATATAGCATGCTTCATCCTGACTTTCAATCACTTTGGTCTGCAGAAGAGTGTTTAGCTTAGCGGATGCCATTGCACAAACCTAAAGGAAAATAGGTAAGACAGAGAATAAAGCCAACGTCTAGTGAGAGCAAAAGTTCTTTCACTCTTTAAGTTTTTGTGGGTTTTTTTTTTAAGAAATTATAAATGTATTTACCACATGTTTAATTTGGAATATGTAGTAAAGCTGTGGTGGCTAATTAATCTAATATTCATTCCACTCCTCTTATAGTCTGAAAGGATAGGGGAGTGATTCCACCTCTAGTTCCAATAATAGGTCCAAAAGGTTAAAAGCCAAACTCCCAACTCTGGCACAGTGACTACTTCAATCAACTCACGTCATTATCTTTGTCACAGGAATAGCCTTATCAGTGCAAGTTCAGAACTCTTTTTACATAACTGTTAAGAAATGTGAAGGGTCTCAGAATTTAGCTCACCTTCAAGCTAATAGTTAGTCTACATAGTTTCATAGATACTAGCAGAAGACAAGAGATTCCTGGATCAGAACAAAGACCTGCAGCACTAGCAAAAGCCAGAACATGAGCATTTACCTTGGTTCCCCCAACTGCAGTGCCCACGGTGAGGGATGAATAGGGTGATGCCGGCACACACCATGGTTGCATTATAAGAGAGGAACTGCGAGCACAGAGAACCCAAACCTTTCATATGTGGGAGTAAGTGTGCCTAAACTTTGCCTGGCAGGGAGATATTATCTTTATTCTGCTGGACAGTAAACAAACCTGCTTCTTGCTCTGAAGGAAAGACATGATCTCTGCTTTCCACAGCTGTTCACTATGCATGCATCCTCAGAAAGACCATTCATAACAAAAGCTCCAGGGTCTCGTTATAAGATACACAGAAACACAAGAGATCCATGAAGAACTGTCTACCAACAGTCACTGTACTCTCTTTCTCTGAATATGAATGAGGAAGCACGCTGCCCCAGGAGCTGTTGGCGATCTTTCTGTGACAATAAGAGAAGCCACGCTTAGGACCAAAGGATATGTGATGGAGAGCAGTGCTGTAAGAACAGCAATAAATGGAACTGGAGCCTTGACTGAATCATGCCTTGAACTCATTTGAACTATGGAATTTTCAATTACATGAGCCAATTAATCTTAAGAAGTCAGTTGGACTTGATGTTTCTGCTATTTGCAATCAAAAGCATTCTGATACATAAAGGACAAGTGCACAGAAGACCAAGTCCTTGATCAGCAATCTAATTACCCTGTCCTGGCCAGGTAGAGCTCAGTTGGTTAGAGCATTATCCTGATACACCAAAGCTGCTGGTATAATCCCTGGTCAGGGCACATATAAGAATCAACCAATTAATTAATGAATAAGTGAAACAACAAATTTATCTCTGTCTCTCTCTCAAAAATGCTAATACTTGGTAGATATTCAGTAGGTGTATGATGAATGAAAACATATTAAATAGAATGTAAACTGGATTAGCGGATTAGCAGAGTAGCAGAATATGATTTTGAAATGAACAACTTAAAAAAATAATTTGCCTAGCCCATCCGGTGTGGCTCAGTGGTTGAGCATCGACATATGAACCAGAAGTCATGGTTTGATTCCTGGTCAGGGCACATGTCCAGGTTGTGGGTTCAGTATGTTTCTAACTCTCCCTCTTCCTTCCTCTCTGAAATCAATAAAAAAAATATATAGTATTTAAAAAGTAAATAATTTGCCTAAACTGAACATATATAGTCTATGCAAGCAGTATAGCTTCTAGCTCCATTAAATACAGATATGAGCAATGCCTTCTAATATACGCTACATACAAATACTTTAAAGGGAAACCTTAAAAATATACTGAGTCATAAAAATCAGGAAAAAATAATTAGCTGGCTCTCAAAACTGAAACAAAAATTAAATCATAGAGGAAGAATCAAGATGGTAGCATAAGGTGTACACCTGTATGTGCTGCTTCTCACAACCACCCAAAACTACAAATAAAAGACAAAATGACCATCCCCCAGAACCACAGCAAAGCTGGCAGAGGGGAAGTTCTACAACTAGAAGGAAAGAAAAAAGTGCATTGAGACTTGGTAGGACGTGAGGATGCTCAGAAAGGCAGAAGTATTGGGCTAGCGTACACTGTTTTTCTTAACTGCTCTCAACTTCAGTTTCTAGAAAAATTCTGGGGACCCAGACCCATATAGGGAGAAACTGGAATGTCTGCCATGAGGCTGGAAAGTGAGGGTGGCTCTCCTGCATAGGTGCACACAGGAATAATTGTTTACTGCACTGGGGTGCAGGACACGGGACACAGAACAGAACACGGAAACACAGAGACACAGAGACGCAAAGAGGGCTGACTGGCAGCCAGCGCTGTTTGCCATGCCCTAGTGATTCCCTGAGACCCCGCCCCGCACAATTTACAAATCTACCGAGCTGTGCACAGCGGCTTTTGCATATGAATGGCCTGCCCTTTCAAAGCTTAACCCAACAAATTGCAACTGGGTCAAACAACTCCAAAACTTCCAAACTCCAAGCAAAGAGGAGAAATCCGCAAATCTCCCTGTAGCTACTGCTGATGGCCTCAGACAATAGCCAACTTGCACCTCCTTGGAGATCCAGGAACCAGTGTACCTAGAGGTCAGTGTGAGACACCACCAGATTTCAACACCTCACATACTTAAGTGACACACTCAAGAGGCAGACTCAGTGAGCACCAAAGCCCCACTGAAGCAAGTCCTGCCTTATAGGGGTGTCTCCAGCACAGCAGTTCTTCCTTATAGATACAGTTAATCCTCAGTCAACTGGCCTGGAGGTCAGTTCCTCACAGTGTACCAATAGCAATCAATGCTAAACTACAACAAGACTGTGTACCCAGCCCATAAAGGGGTGCACCAAGAGTGTCCACCTCAGGTGATTGGGGAGGCGGGGCTACTAGGCCATAAAGGACAACTAGCACACAGAGCCACTCCATCAACACAAGGAAGCAGCCAAAATGCACAAAGAAAAATGCACAAATGAAAGAAATGGAGGAAAGCAAACTACTGGATATAGAGTTCAAAACCACAGTTTTAAAGTTACTCAAGAATCTTCTACAAACTGCTGAGAAACTTAGTGAGACCTCCGAGAAACTTAGTGAGACTTTCAAGGATCTTCATGAGAATGCCAAAAAAATGGAAAAGGACCAGTCAGTAATTAAGCATACACTGTCTGAAATAAAGAATAATATACAGAAATCCAACAGTAGAATAGAGGACACCAAGAATCAAACCATGCATGTATATAAGCATAACCAATGGATACAAGACACTGGAGGCAGGTGAGGGCATGTACTGGGGAGTAGGGACGGCTGGGAAAGGTCAATAGTGGAAAAAAAAAAAGGAGACATATGTACTACTATTTGTAATACTTTAAACAATAAAAAAAATAGTAAAAAAATTAAATCATAAATATTTTGGAACTAATTTAAAAAATTAAAATACTGAAAACATATCATTTAGTTATCACACACATAATTTCTAAATTGTTTACAAATATAGAAAATGTATAAAAGAATTGACAAACCTGCAAATTACCCCTTCCAATAAATCCTAGAAGCAACTGGATTTGAATTTGGGAGAGTTTTACCCATAATGGACTTTCAGAATACCACACTGACAGACAGTCGAAGAGCAGCATCATATCCTCTAAAAGCTAATGCAAGGGAAGAAGTGAAAAAAAAAACATTCAATTCTTTAATCTGATGATGAGTTTTCCCCAACACTAATACAAATTATAAATATCTCAAAACTAGTTCAATGTACAGTTAATAAAAGCCAAAAGACTTATCCTAATAACAAGCTAACAAAATCTGTGACTATCACATCTTATCCAAGTTTATTGCATCTGATTAAATATTAATACTCTGAAAGGAAGAGATACAGGATTTGTTTAAAGTTCTTAAGAAAATCTTTCATTACCAAAGAAATAATTTCAAAAGAAATATTACTGTACCTTCTCAGTCCATGTGTTTGAATTAACTAGTCCCTCTGACTGCAGAAAGTCCTGTATGATCAGCATGAGTCGGAAGGCATTTTCAGCAGTAACTGGATTAGTTTTTGCTTCTCTGTTTTCTGTGATTGCCCATTCCAACATCTTCTGCAGCAAACTAAGTATAAAAGAGACCTCTTAAAACCACTTTAAACTTAGAAAAATAGGATATTTTAAAAAACAGTTATTATTTACTAAGAGTGTACCTCTAAAGATACCACTACCATTAGCAAGTATCACAGACAATACACTAATAAAAGAGTAAGATGCAAATTGAGCATACCTTTGTGATATCCACCAGCCAATCAGGAGCAAGTATGCAAATTAATCCAACAAAGATGGCAGGTTATTTTACATATGCAGGCGCCAAGCACCTGGGGCCAGGATGCTTATATTGTTGCCATGGTGATATTCCACACTGCCCCAGCCACCCCAGGCCTCTGGGCAGCATGGAAAGGCAGCCCTGGGCTGGAGCGAAAAGGCAGTTCCGGCAGCCAGGGGAAGAAAGGCCCATTCTTACATGAATCTTCATGCATTGGGCCTCTAGTTTAATAATAATGAAGCAACTTTTAAATCTCGGGAGTATCTTTATATTTAAATTAATTTTAGAGTGAGAGGAAAAGAGGGAAGGAGGGAGAAGGAGAAAAACACCCATCAGAAGCATCCTGCATGCATCCCAACTAAGGATCAAACCCACAACTTGGGCACGTGCCCTGACTGGGAATCAAAACGACTACCTTTGGTACACAGGTTGATGCTCCAAACAACTAAGCCACACCAGCCAGGGCTGGAGAATCTATTTTTAATATATCTAATACTAAATGGCAAAGTAAAAGTTACCTGTTGACTATTAAAAAGTTATGAAAATAATTCACATTCAAGTCTCCATGAAATATTTAAAAGTTTATCTAAAACTGAAATTGTTAGGTTAGAAAAGAAAGCCTTATTATTCCTGATAGTGGGTCAAGCTCTGTGGGGGGAAAAAAAAATGAGAGAAACCAAGATGGCGCCATAAGTAAACACCTAAACTGTTGCCTAGTCCAACCATCTCAAAACTACAATTAAAAGACAATGGACATCATCTAGAACCACAGGAAGGCTGGCTGAGTGGAAATTCTACAACTAGAAGGAAAGAAAAAAGCACACTGAGACTCAAAGGAGCTGAAGAGGAAGATAATGAAAACCTATTTGAAAAAAAATGACAGAAAACTTCCTCTACCTGGGGAAAGAAATAGACTTACAAGTCTAGGAAGCACACAGAACCCCAAACAAAAGGAATCCAAAAAGGACCACACCAAGACACATCATAATTAAAATGCCAAGAACAAAAGACAAAGAGAGAATATTAAAAGCAGCAAGAGAAAAACAGTTAGTTACCTACACGGGAGCACCCATATGATTGTCAGCTGATTTCTCAACAGAAACTATGCAGGCCAGACAGGAGTGGCAAGAAATATTCAAAGTGATAGATAGCAAGAACCTACAACCAAATTACTCTACCCAGCAAAGCTATCATTCAGAATTGAAAGTCAGATAAAGAGCTTCACCGATAAGAACAAGCTAAATGAGTTCAACACTGCCAAACCAGTATTATATGAAATGCTGAAAAGTATTAAGAAGAGGAAGAAGAAAAGGGTAAAGATAAAAATTATGAACAAATACATACCATTTCCTCGAAAATAAGACAGTGTATTATATTAATTTTTGCTCCCAAAGATGTGCTAGGTCTGATTTTCAGGGGTTGTCTTATTTTTCCATGAAGAAGAATATGGTACACATTTATTGTTGAACAAAAAAACAAAAGGAAATTTATTACCTGACAAACCAGCTCACTGACTGGCTGCAGCGCAGCTGGGCTATTCAGGCAGTGCAAGGTCTCTTTAATAAAATCGGGGGCCTTATATTCTGGGGAGGCCTTGTGTTTGGGGGAGGCCTTATTATTGGGGAGGTCTTATTTTGGGGGGGATGCCTTATATTACAGCAAGAGGGAAAACTGGAAGTAGGTCTTATTTTCAGGGGATGTCTTACTTTTGGGGAAACAGGGTATATATCAACAAGTGAATCTAAAAATTAAGTGAATAAAAAATCTGATGAACAGAATAAACTGGTGAATATAATAGAATCAGGGGCATAGAAAGGGAATGGACTGACAATTCTCAGGAGGAAAGGGGTGTGGGGGTGCGGGAAGAGACTGGACAAAAAACGTACACCTATGGATGAGGACAGTGGGGGTGGAGGTGAGGGGTAAAGGCAGAGGTTGGGGTGGGAACCGGATGGAGGGAAGTTATAGGGGGGGAAGAGGAACAATTGTAATAATACGAAGAATAAAGACTTATTTTTTAAAAAAGTAAAACAAAGAATTCTCTTCTAGTGTACTGCTAATGTTCTATCATCATATGTAGGGGACTCAATGCTTACAGAAGTTAAGTTTAATGAAATCACTACTGTCTTCCCTTAGCATGCAAACTCTCATACATGGACAAGACCATAGAACATAAGCACCAAGTGCTTTGATACTGCAGAAAACAATTTAAACAACAGGAAATATACAATGACTCAAAACCCAAATTAATTTAAGATTTAAATGTCTTCACAGTGGAACTAGTTTTGATTTCTCTCCAGATCCCAATAGAAGGAAGGGCAAAAGCCAAAAAAGGGGCTGAAAACAGTTTCTCCTTTTTTCTACATCCACTGAATACTGGATAAATGTTCAATAAAATATTTTAGACTGTGGTCTACTCCAAGACGAGAGGGGAAGTCAGCAATGAAATGCTTACATTAGTTTAATTTCATCTGATGGTCGAAGTAGCTCATTGGATATTATTGATTTAGTTAGTGCCGAAAACACTTGTCCCCGTTCAATCCAAGTATCATCGTCAGACTTTTCTAGTCCTTTACACATTACATAGATCAAAATATTTGTCAGTAATTCAAGAAGCTCCTCCTCACATCTCTATAAAAAATATAAAATAATATTAGATTATTGTAGGGTGTGGGTGTTAAAAGTGCAGAAGAACCATAACATATACTGGCTGAAATCCTTTAACATATTATTAAAGTGCCTGGATGAACCTGGAACTTTACTAGTAGGTCCTAAAAAGATACAAGGATAAGTAAGACAATGGCTTTTTGCAAGACAATTTAGTGACAGACAGGTTCCTAATATCTGAGATCATGCAACTTAGAACTTGAATATAAAAATGGACTGTTAACAATTACACATTTCTAAGGATTAGAAGTATACAGGCACTCCTCAGGATATGTTGAACTCAACGTATGTCATTTCATGGTTCCATCGCCACCTCCCACCCTATCTAATAAAAGAGTAATATGCAAATTGACCGTACCTCCGCTACACTCACAAGCTACACCCACCAGCCACGCCACCAGCCAGTCAGAGCAAGTATGCAAATTAACCCAATCAAGGTGGCTACAGCCACAGAGAGAGCAGGAGGGAGGCTTGGGTTGCCCTGGGCCACGGAGGAAGCAAAACTTTCCACACACCTTGGCCGGCCCAGGCCTCCACTTAAGGCAACAAAGTTTCAATGGCTGTGCTAGCACAAGCCATGGCTCTGCTCCAGGCTACAAAGTTTCAATTGTAGATGATAAATAAATCCCAGATACCAGGGGATCCGCTTGGGTTTCTTGGGGGTGCAGAGTGGGGGCCATGGCCCGGCCTGCAAACCACCAAAGGCCTTTCGCCCAGGCTACCCCACACCCTAAGGGAACCTCCACCCTGATCTGGGACACCATTCAGGTCAAAACAGCTGGCCCCCAACTGTGCACCAGGCCTCTATCCTATCTAATAAAAGAGTAATATGCAGATTGGCCATCACTCCAACACATAAGGTGGCTGCCCCCATGTGGACACATGATGGCCAGCAGGCAGTTGGCAGGGACCAGGCCTGCAAGGGAGGGCAGTTGGGGATAATCAAGCCTGCAGGGGAGGGCAGTTAGGGGTGATAAGGCCATAGAGGAGGGCAGTTATGGGCAAACAGGCTGCCAGGGGAGCAAATAGGCATCTATCAGACTGGTAGGGAGTGGCTAGGGAGTGATCAGGCTGGCAGATAGAAGCGGTTAGGGACAATCATGAAGGCAGGCAGGTGAGCAGTTGGAAGCCAGCAGTCCTGGATTGTGAGAGGGATGTCCGACTTCCTATTTAGGCCCAATTCTAAACAGGAAGATGGACATCTCTCAAGGGGACCCAGATTGGAGAGGGAGCAGGCTAGGCTGAAGGACACCCCCACCCCTGTGCACAAATTTCATCCACTGGGCCTCTAGTTTATTTATAAAAAGAAGTTTGGTCATTTCGACATATGTACATATGTGCTTTGTTTTTTATCACAAGTACAGGTCAGGAATTATCTTTCTTTTAAAATTTTTTTGCTGTTTCCTTCATTACTGCTGTGTATGTGCTCCATGTGAGTGATGTAGGTGCTTATGTAGGTGTGTTCCAACTTACTACTAAAATTGTGTTACATCTCATGGTAGAAATGGATCTCCGACATAACCCAAGGACTGCCGGTATAATCTCTACTAATTATAGAGGATACACAAATTGTCCAGGATGCCATCACATAATGACCAATCAGGATGTGGCGGGGCTGAAGTGGAGAGCTCTCGGCATGCCTGTGCTGGGGACCCAAAAGGCACAGAGAGGAAGGGAGAGCAGAAAGGCAGTTAGGGGAATCAGGCCAGTTGAGGAGGGCAGATAGGCAGTTAGGGGAATCAGGCCAGGAGGGAAGCATAGATAGGCAGGTAGGGGGATCAGGCCAGGAGGTAAGTACAGATAGGCAGGTAGGGGGATCAGGCCAGGAAGGGAGAGCAGAAAGGCAGCAAGGGGGATCAGGCTGGCAGCAGAGAGCAGATAGGCAGTTGGGATGATCAGGCCAGCAGGGGAGAACAGTTAGGGAGATCAGGCCAGCAGGGGAGAGCAGTTAAGGGCATCAGGTAGGCAGGTAGGTGAGCAGTTAGGAGCCAGTGGTTCCAGATTGCAAGAGGGGTCCCGGATTGCAGAGGGTGCAGGCAGGGCTGAGGAACCCAGCACGAATTTCGTGCACCGGCCTCTAGTAGACATATAAAAATAAAAACAGCATTTTGGATAAATAAGTTATTTTACCTCTTGGCTTTCAAGTAAAGAGAAGTCATCAATAAAGCTCGTATCATTTGTGATGCTGCTCTCTTTGTCAGGTTGCACAGAGAATGGTTTAGTGGATTCTATGGGGGATGGCGTGCTAGGCAAGCTATCCGGCATTTGACTGCCACTATCACTCATTTCACACGCGTCAATCCCACTAAGATCTAAACTCAAATGTGAAGGGTTACTGTGCCAGAATTCTTCCTGATTCTCTGATTTGAAAGACAATTCTCCCACAGAGCTATCTTCTTGAAATAATGGTGTGTTTGAATCTAGAGAACGTCTATCCTCCAAACTCCATTGATCAGAAGACACATTAGTTGAGGCAAAAGAGTTGATTTTTTCATCATCTGTCTTTTCATCAAAGTTCCTCTTGATATCTTCAGCTGATATATTTTTATCATTGTCTTTCATTAAAACAGCTCTATTGTTCTTAAGAAAAGTATTTCCATTTTCAAAATTTGCTTTAACAAAAAGCCTAACTAAAGTGTCTTGCCAACCCACTTGTTGAGAAATCTGATGTGCTGCATCTGGCTGGGACTGTAAAATCTGTAAAATCTGCAAAGAGATTAAGAAAACAAAATTTGTCAAAAAGTACATAATCCTTAACATCCAAAATAGTTTCTTTTCAGTTATTTTAGTGACAAAGTAACTTAATGAGAAATTTTCAAAAAATTATGTTTATAACTGAATTAGAAACTATTTGGAAGGCAGATATTATGTTTGAAACTAATATTATTTCATTACAGAGTCAAGATATACTCAAATATTTATTGAAAGATAAAGATAAATAATCCTCCACATGTTCAACACATTCATGTTACTCATTTAACTTGGTCAGAGAGAAAATAAAAATAAAAGTATAGTTGAAGTTTAATAAGTTATATCCTCCTAACTATTTACTATGAGCCTATTACATTTGTTTAGCAAATACTGAACATCTACTGTGTGGCAAGCGGAGACCTGATACTAGGGTTAGGGGAGTAAATAGGACAAACAAGACACTTCGATAGAACCTAAGGGCCTCCAGAATAATTTTTTCCTCATCTCATTTTTGTTTTTTCAGGCAAAGTTGATGGTTGTTTTGGCAAAAACATTTTTTTCATTCACTCTATATTGTGGTAACAAAACAAAACGAAACTTTAATTCTAGAAAAAAACTAATTCCAATAAAATGGAAGCTGCTGTTGAACTAAAATGAGAAATTGAAATTAAAGAGATAGGCAATGTGTATGATCTCCACTCTCTGATTTCACTTTTTGGGAAAATAAAAAGTCCCCAAACACTGTTAAACTTAGGTAAGACCCTTAAGACATTTTTAACACAAAGCCAATACATTTCTATGTAGATAAAAGGAAATTTCGCTCCTCGTGTTTAGAGTACGTATCTCTTTTATCAGAATTTCTAACTCTGACAATAGGAGATGAGCAAAGTTGATAGGAACTTCAGTATTAATAGTACACTGATGCTGACATAGAAAGTAATAAGACACAATGAAATGTGGAGTTTCTTTCTTCACTAATGTTATCAATCAGTGAGCTGCCATTATTCTAAAGGTACAACATACCAATTCTTTTTTCTTCCAGATTAAGCTTTCCTTGGATAAAAACTAGATCACTCTTTTATGGAATATAATGAACAACATAAACTGATGAAATAAAACAGATCCAGAGACAGAGAAGCATCGATCAGACTGTCAAACCTCAGAGGGCAGATAGGGGTGGATAGAGGGTAAGAGGGAGAGATCAACCAAAGGATTGTATGCATGCATATAAGCCTAGTCAATGGATACAGACACCAGGGGGATGAGGGCATGAGAGGGGGAGGAGGTTGGAGGACGATGAGAGGATAAGAACACATATGTAATATCTTAGTCAATAAAGAAAAAAATTTTTTTAAACTACTAAAAAGAAAATCACACACACAGAAACTAGACTGCATGGACAGCTGTGTCTAACTGCTCACTAAAAGGACAGGATCCATTTACATGACCTGTTTCAAGAACAATATGGCAAAATCCATCAAAATTTAAACTGTAAATACCCTATGACACAGCAATTCCCATTTCATGGATTATGTACTGCAGATGTATCACCACAAATAAATAAATAAGTATGCAAAAAATGTTCTTTCTACAAGTTTATTAACATGAAAAATAAGGGAATCAACCTAAATGCCCATGAACAAAGAACCAGGAAATACTTAATAACCCAAACTGAAAAACTAAGTAGCCATTCAAGAGAAAGATATATATCCACATTTACTGATTTGCTATGATCTAATCAGAAAAAGAAAAGCAAGAAAGCAAATTAAATGCTAGACAGGTGAGTGGTTCCCAGAGGAATAGAGAGAGGTTATAATTGGAAAGAATCTCAGGGGATAACTAATTGTTGAATTAGTTAAAGTTTAATGGGTGCACTGAAGGCAAATCATTGTTGGAATAGCCATGAACAGATTATTGAAAATTCTTTCCACAAAGTTCTAAGTTTCAGAAACTCGAAAATATAGTAAATGTAGTAGAAATGATCATAATCATTGAAAGTCCTTAATAAAGAAATACTCTCTGGCTGTAAACTTTTGACTCTGAAAGGGCATGTTTCCAGGAGCCCATGTAACAAGCTCAAAAGAATGAATTCATATGCTGAATGCTTATACACAATTCACATCAAAAAAGGAAACCATGAAATGTCATTTATAAAATAACAGATATTAAAACTTACATGTGGTGCAAAATACTCAACCTAAAAGTTATTCAAATGACAGAGCTATTTTTAAAGTCTATTTTAAAGTTTACTAACCTTTCTGCAGATAACCACCCTGACATTTATATATGTTCTGTGAGATAAATATACCACAGATAAAAGATCTTTGAAATTAATAGCAGGATCTGTGGTGGGAAAAAAGAAAAGTTAAAATTAAATTCTAGAGATAACCAAAGATAGAATTGTAGGTTATAGTTATATACATGTTGAAATAACATTTTATCTTTTGCTGTTAACAGCAAATGCCCTTTTATTTTTTCCAATTTTACTAAGATATCATTGACATAAAACATTGATAAAGTTAAGGTATATAATGTTATGATTTGATGATGTGTGTATATATTGTGAAATGATAACAATAAGGTTAACACATTCATCAACTCAGTTACCTATTTTTTTGTGGTGAAAACATTTAAGTTCTGCTCTCTTAGTAACTTTCAAGTACACAATATTGTTAACTATAGTTATCATGCTGTACAATGTCCAGGACTTATTCATCTTATAACTAAATATTTATACACTTTGACCACTTTCACCCATATCTCCCCTGCCCCTCCCTCAGCCCTGATAACCACCATCTACTCTGTTTCTATGTGCTGATTTTTTTGGATTTCACATGAGATCAGACAGTATTTGTTCCCTGATTTATTTTATTTAGCAGAATACTCTCCAGATCCTTCCTTTTTATGACTAATATTTGTGTATATTTATATATAACATGTCTTCTCTACCAACTCATCTGTCAATGGACTCTTAAGATGTTTCCATGTCTTGGCTATTATGAATAATGATGCAATGAACATGGGGGTAAAGATTTCTTAGAGATAGTAATTTCATGTCTTTTGGATATATACCTAGAAGTGGGATTGCTAGGCCATAGAGTTCTATTTTAAATTTTCTGAAGAACCTACATACCATTTACCACAGTGGCTGTACCAATTTACATTAGCACCAATAGACAAGGGTTCTCCTTTCTCCACATCTTCACCAGCACTCCTCTCTTGTCTTTTCGGTAATTGCTATCTCAACAAGTGTGAAGTGATATCTGTGGCCTGATTTGCATTTCCCTGATAATTGAGGATATTGGAACACCTTTTCATGTTCCTGTTGGTCATTTGTACATCTTCGTTGGAAAAATAGCTATTCAGGTCCTTATGTTAATTTTTGTACAATTTCTTTATAGATTTGAATATTAACCCTTCATCAGACTTTTACTTGCAAATATTTTCTCCTCCTCTGTGGGTTACCTTTTAATTTTGAAGGTTTCTTTTGCTGTGCAGAAGCTTCTGTGTGTTGTAGTCCCACTTATTTTGACATTTTTTGCTGGAGCTTTTGGTATCATACTCAAAAGACCACTGTCAAGACCTATGATAAGGAGCTTTTCCATATGTTTTAGCAGTTTTACGGCTCAGGTCTTACATTCAAGTATTTAATCCACTTGGGCTAAATTTTGTGAATGGTATAAGATGGGGGTCCATTTTCATTCTTTTGCATGGATATTCAGTTTTGCTGACACCATTTATTGATGAAACTACCTTTTTCCCATTGAGTATTATTAGACAACTTGTCAAATATTAGTTGATCCTATATGCATAGGTTTGTTTCTGGGTTGATTCTTTTCCTTGGTCTATGTGTCTGTTTTTATACCTGTAGCATATTGTTTTGATTATTATAGATAGGTTTAAATTTTACCAAGACAATAGGTTTAGAATGTTTGACATCTTCCTGAGTAAACTGCAATAATCCTTTTCTTTTGATTGCCTGGACATACTGTCCATACTACTTGGGTCTTATACTATTACTTATATTTTTAAGTACATGTTTTGTCTTATCAGCAAGATGGTAAACCACTCAAGACAAAGACCTTATCTTACCTTTTGAACCCCCAGTATCTGATAATTTTACAGTTTTTAGTATGTACTATAAAAAAGTTTACAATTAAAAATTTAATTTTGCCTTTAACAATTTAAGCTCCAAAAAGAAAAAAGATAAAGTATTTTTGTACATATTTTCTCTAGCGTCCATTTCTTGTTATAGAGATTTAATTATTTACTAATCAGTCAATCAACATGACCTAAAGGCCTACCAAGTAAGGCACTGTGTTAGACCTAGGAAGAAAATAAGAAAAAAGACACATAAGAAACAGTACCCAAGGAAAGCCTTGCTGAATTAAATAACAGATCATTTAAGCACAGCCAGTATGGCTCAGTGGTTGAGCGTTGACCTATGAACTGGAAGGTTGTAGATTAATTCCTGGTTAGGGCAAATGCCCAGGTTGCGGGCTCGATACCCCCCAAGAAGGGGTGTGCAGGAAGCAGCCAATAGATTATCTCATTGATGCTTCTATCTCCCCCTCCTAAATCAATAAAAACATTAAAAAACAACAACAGGTAGTTTAAGAAGCAAACTGAGGAAGGAGGGAGAAAATCCTTGAGGGAGGTGGAGGGAGGGATGAGAACCATCAAATAGAATTATGCTACTAAGAACATCTCTTACAAATAATCAGGATCGCCCTGGCTGGGTGGCTCAGTTGTTTGGAGCATTGTCTTATACACCAAAGGTTTCGGGTTTGCTCTTGGTCAGGGCACATACAGAAGGCAACCAATCTCTTCCTCTCTCTCTCAAAATATCAATGAAAACATTTCTGCTGATGAGGATTAAAAATTGTATTTTAAAAATATCATTAGTACCATTACCCTTAGTCATACCTGTATTTATGATTTGATTGATGAGGTTTTTAATGAGAGAAGTATTAACAGGTGTTTCATTTAGAAGGAGTCCTAATCCTGAATAGCCAACTTCTCTGAGTCGAATACGTTGTTTACTTCGTTCATAAACATTGGTACATTTCAACATTTGTTCCATAACCTGGTCACAATAATAATAGAGTCTTTTTAATATAGAGAACTGAGAACGGTGTGCCACAGGTTAATACTGAATAAAATATTGGTGTAATACGTTTTTTGAAACAATTATATTCCTTAAGTATAAATTCCCCGCCCCCCCCAAAAAAAAACACCCAACACTAATAGGGAGAAGTGCTCCATATCTCACCATCATTCAAAAATAATTGAAAAATAAATTGGACTAAAATACATCTGTGTTAGAATAATTAATATGTTTAAAATTCTGGTTTACATGCATTTCTTAGCAGATGAAAGGAATAATTTAAATTTTCTTTTAATAGCTAAGGTACATAAGAAAACAAACGGGTCCCTTGGCCTGGCCTGCACCCTTTTAAACATATTATAAGGAAACAGAGTTTGTTTCCTTATATACCTTAATTATTAAAAGAAAATTTAAATTATTCCTGCAGACTGAAGAATCCTGGGTTCGATTCTGGTCAAGGGCATGTACCTTGGTTGCAGGCACATACCCAGCAGGGGATGTGCAGGAGGCAGCTGATCGATGTTTCTCTCTCACTGATGTTTCTAACTCTCTATCCCTCTCCCTTCCTCACTGTAAAAAATCAATAAAATATATATATTTTTAAAAGGTGTGGTGGGTGGCTTCAATCAAAGTTCAGAGTTTGGAATATTCTAGAATGTTTAATAAAATAGGTTCTATTTCTTTGACAAGACAAATTACAATTTTTCTGCCTGAGTTTCTTCATCTGAAATGTGAGGATGAAAATAATATACACTTCATGAAGTTGTTGCAAGTGCCTGCCAAAGAGTGAGTGTTATATAAGGTTAATTATGATCTGCCATATAGACCGACCACAAGTGAAAATGGACATGAGAGATTTTATATTGAGGATGGAGCAACAAAGTATATTTTCCACTGAAATGATTGATAAGATTACAATATTATTAGCTTTTCAATATACAAACAACAAAAACACGCAGAATATGTATCAAAACAAATGTGACAATTTACAATTAGAAGTAGATATAAAAAGATTTACATTAATAGAATGTATGTATTCCAAGTAAATTCATATACCATAACTGTTTCAAAATATAAAGACATCTGAAAAATGTACCTTAAAAATGATTTCTCTTAGTCTGTCAGAGTACTTCTGATTTAAAAGCACAGCATAAAGTATGTCAGCATTTCCTGGTTCAAACAGCAATAAAAAAAGCTGACCTCTAGTTGGGCTGGTACGCAGGAGACTGAAGAGTATATCCAAAATTCCAAAAAGCTTTTAAAATCAACAACACAAATCAAATGACCACACTCAGATATGGAAGCCAAATAAAATCATAAACCACAAACAGTTATTTCACCAAATCCAACATACCCTAATATTCTAGCTTAAATGAACTGTCTGATGTCTTCTGAACCCTGCCTTCCACTCCATTATGTTTTTTGGTTTATTCCACTTCCTTTTGTATATCTTCTCACAGCCACATTTACCTGCTGAACCATACCTATTAAGGAAAGCAATCTCTTCCTTAAAGCCTTTCCCGGTCTCCTCACCATGTAATACTCTCATATGAAAACCTGACAGGACTTTGTTTCTCTTATGTTATCATGCTCTTTTTTGGTTTGTTTTATAATTAATTATAAGCTTTTCTTACTCACCCTGCCTCCATTAGGCTAAAAGTGAAAATGATAATTGGTTCATCAATATAAACTTACAATGGCTGGTATTATTCTATACAGAGTTAAGTTTTCAAAAAATAATTCTTTGGCCGAGACCGGTTTGGCTCAGTGGATAGAGTGTCGGCTTGCGGACTGAAAGGTCCCAGGTTCGATTCCGTTCGGGGGCATGTACCTTGCTTGTGGGCACATCTCCACTGTGGGATGTGCAGGAGGCGGCTGATCGATGTCTCTCTCTCATCGATGTTTCTGACTTTCTCTCTCTCTCCCTTCCTCTCTGTAAAAAATCAATAAAGTATATTTTAAAAAAAAATAATAATTCTTTGAATTGGACAAGAAAATTTCATTGGCAATGAATCATAGCAGGTGACAATAGAGCTAACATTTAATAAGATGGCTACTCATTATTTAAATAATGAGAAGCTTTTGAAGTAGTCCGACTTTATAGGGAAACTGCCAAGGTTCCCTTACCTATTTACTACCAATTATAAAGGCATGTAACCATTGAGTACACAATGAGTATTTCATCATACAGGGAATAATATTTAAGTCAACATAAATTACAACGCCTCAAATTTGATGCTGAGAGTAGGATAAAGACCTCAGAAACAGCAGTAAAGACATTTGGTTCTTCTAATCCCAGGTTTATCAGCTCTGTGACAAATTTTTAAGTCTCCTAGTCTTTCTGAACATTCATTTTCAAATGTACAAGTTGGAAGAGTAATTCCTGATCTATATATTTTATACAAGTAGTTCTAAAATTCCACCATGTACCACCATCACCTGGAGAGAATGATTCAATAGTATCTTTTAATTTATAAAAAGTGCCCAGGTAAAGCTAACTAAACATTGAGAACCACTGTATTAAAAAATAGTTCTGAGCAATAAATAATGTATATTAAATTAGTTAAAAATAAAAATACATTTATAATTTACTTTATGCAAAAATTTTATGGATGTTTTTTAAATTCATGTTAGAAATCTGCCCAGTAACTCTGATGATAGGTAAATAAATATACATTATGTTACCTATGAAAATAGGCTCAGAATTGCCAAACAAAGCAACTATTTTCACAGCCTACTTTCTAGTTTATTAAAATATTTTATTAGCCGAGACTGGTTTAACTCAGTGGATAGAGCATCGGCTTGCTTGCGGACTGAAAGGTCCCAGGTTCGATTCCGGTCGGGGCATGTACCTTGCTTGCGGGCACATCTCCACTGTGGGGTGTGCAGGAGGCGGCTGATCGATGTCTTTCTCTCTCATCAATGTTTCTGACTTTCTCTCTCCCTTCCTCTTTGTAAAAAATCAATTAAAAAATATTTTATTATACTGACATCTAGTTTATTAAACTTTCAGTTAGAAGGTAAATTTTACTTATTTAACTGCATAATATTATACATGACATTATAAACATTTTACTGTTAAAATGTTTATTATACATATGTAAGTTTAAAAGATGACAATATAGAAACTTAAATGTTAAAAGGAAAAATCAGATCATCTTGGGCATAATACCTGTTCTTCTTCATTAATAGCAGCTATATAACCCATAATACTTTGTATCTCTTCATGAGTTCCACCTTTGCACAGAAAATATTTAATTAGTCCATACAAAGAAGTCCTTATTGTCCGAATATCATCTAGAGACAGCTCACTATATTTACAATCACTTCTGAAAGAGAAAGTAAAAGTGCAAGAATTAAAATTTAAAATTCTTATATTTGAATATCCTATATAATGAAAGGCTAATATGCAAATCAACCAAATGGCAAAACGACTGACTGGTGACTATGATGTGCACTGAGCATCAGGGGGCAGACGCTCAATGCAGGAGCTGCCCCCTGGTGGTCAGTGCACTCCCACAGGGAAAGCACCCCTCAGCCAGAAGCTGGGCTCACTGCTGGTGAGCACAGCGGTGGTGTCGGGAGCCTCTCCCACCTCCATGGCAGTCAGACATCAAGGGCTCCCGGATTGCGCAAGGGCACAAGTTGGGCTGAGGGACCCCCAAATGCATGAATTTCATGAACTAGACCTCTGGTTCTTACATAAAAAATTAATTTAAAAAGGATGTTTCCATGTTATTAATATTCATAACATAATTTTAGTAACCAATGTTACCCCAATAAATTTAATTGTTAAAAAAGAACCTGTGGCATCTTTGGTGTCTTTTTCTAAATAGGAAACCTTCTGAAGTTAGGAGTTTCAAGGACAAAGATATTAATGTATATATTATGCAATACTCACTATGTAGCAGACACAATTCTAAGTGCTTTATACATTATTAATTCATTTAATTTACTCCGCAAAACCAACCATAAGATAACTCAGTTTTATTACATCCTTGTCACAGAACAGAAAACTTAAGCACAAACAAGTTGAGTAATTTCCCTAAGGTTAGTCAATTAGTGAAACACAAGATTCAAACCCAAAAGATATGATTCATTGTTTTTCATTTTGACCTCCACACTATCCTGTCTCTCTGAAGTTAAAGGATATTAGAATTGCTGGAAAATGAACAAACCAGATATTCCAATCAAGTAGCAGGCAGAAAATATCAAATTGAGAAGGCATAAGGACATCATACCCATAATAAATCCTAAGGGTATCTAGAAGAAACTGCACACCATACTTCTTTCTGAAAACTCTCCTGCTGTCTTTGATGATGGTGGAAAGATATTGTATATGACCTAAAACAGAAAGTTCACTCTTAAATACCTATCATAAAGTCATATATGTAGTTATAAATTTCTAAAACTATAAAATTATATCTAACAGCCTGCTCTCACCAATTCTAAAGGGAAAATCTCCACGGTTCCAAATATGAAAGTCAAAAAGTAAATACTGATACATTTGTTGCAAGAGCTGCATATTTTTCTCTAATGATACTTGTTCAATTAGTAACTGAATTGCCATCAATACATTAACATCCATCAAAGTGCTTGGCACCTGAAATCCAAACAGAAAAAGTTTCTATAAAGCTCAGTTTAAAGAAATATTAACCTGTAATTTCAAGTAATTTATTCAGAACATCTAATATAAAAATGTTGATCAGAAAAATGTAAACAACTTAAGACAATTTTTCTGAAACAATGCTAGAAAATATTTTCCTACTGTTATGAGTTAAACATATATCCCAAATAACAAAGGTAAACAAACAAGTTCCTATTATGTAAGATAATTCTTGTATAAGGTGATTTAATGATTATTAAAATCTACTTGTGAAATAAATTATATGCACAAATATAACAAGCTGCAATAGTGTAATTTAAAAAAAATATTTACTTATTAGGAAGAAAAACCTCCAACACTAACTGCTATTTACAATCATCAGCCATATCTACGTAACAGTAGACTAGCTCACCTTCTGAAGTAAGGCACCAAGAGTAGCAACTCCATGGGAGTGAATAAGATTGTCCTGGTTAATAGGATGTCTTTGAATCAAGTGTTTCACAATCAAAATAAATGTTGCAACTAAATTTCTCTCTAGTCTTGACTCTGGAATTGTGAACATGCCATTAATTATTTTAATTATTCTAATCACTTTATATCATATTTTCTCTATCATAATGACTATTGTAACATAAAGAATCCGGGTAAGAAATTTGCCTCCTAAGGGCACTTACAGAACACAAATATCAGAGAAAGAAGCAATTGCATATTGTATACTTATATGCACGTGTAAATATTTTTCTCTACCATAAATTTAACAATGTTGTCATATTTCCACTAAAAGTACAAACTTGGGATAAGAGTAAAACCAACATCTTAAGTCTTCTGACTAAAGTATTATAAACTTTCTGAACATTAGTAAAATTAGGGATGGGTTGCCTCAGCTACAAATGGTTAAGTTTCTTCCTAATAGACATTTTAATCTATTTTCAATTAATTCTCCAATTTTTCAATGACTATTTTGTATTAATTTCAACTTAATACCTGATGTCTTTGCGGAGGTCGGTATCACCCAATCTCCTTCTACAGGTGTTATCAATTCAGAAACTGTTATCTCATTTATTCCTTCGGGAATCTGTCCTTCACTGAAGTGGCTAATTTGTTCCAAGAGAGGAAAGAGTACATTTAATCCACCTATGCAGTTTATGATGTCCTGAGAAAGAAAATTATAATATTTTAACCTTTAACAAGGACATTTGATAACTACACAGTATGTATGAAGTTATTGTTTACTAAATCTTTAGGCAATGTATGGGACAATCTAAGCTACAGAAACCCTTGTATCAGCATATGCTTTAAAGAGCAGCCTTAGAAGTCACCATAATCAATCTTCAACAGAGACTAAGCCAGGTCCTTTTTACTGCACCTTCGTTTTCCAAAGTTCAGGAATTTCAAACACACAGTCTAAACATGACCACATGAGTTGACTTTATAATGTAACACTAAGGATGTAAGAGGAAACTGTCACAAGGCAATTAGGCATAATGAACAGGGGAATAAATAATGAAACAAAAGAGAGAATATATTTGACAGGTGAAATATGACTGACTCCTCTACTTTTACTTAACAAAATAGGTGGAGGAGATGGTTTCAACTGAAGTGACTATTTTGAATAGCTTAACAAAATATATTCAAAATCCTCTGACACGTTACTAATTTCTCTGCCTCAGTTTCATCTCTCTAAAATTAGGATGATATTAATTCCCACTTTGTAAAGTTATTACAGGGATTAAGTAAGCTTGGTGCCTGACATATAGTAAGTCTACATAACATGAACTATTAAGAATTGCTAAAATGTTCTAAACTGCCATGTAGACCTAACTAAAGTTTGTATACAACCTCTTCACATTTATAAGCCTTGTAAAACCAATCTTACAAGTGAGCCAAAGTTAACGTATAAATTGGTAAGCATATTATAAATCTTACTCTGCTGATATCGGCTCTTAAAATCAAAGAGAAAAAAAGATTTATAGCCTATTTGGTGTGACCCAGTGGTTGAACATCGACCTATGAACCAGAAGGTCACATTTCGATTCCGGGTGAGGGCACATGCCCAGTTGTGGCTTGATCCCCACTAGGGAGCATACAGGAGGCAGCTGATAATTGGTACTCTCTTATCACTGACATTTCTATCTCTCCTTCTCCCTTCCTCTCTGAAAAAATAAATAAATAAACAGATAAACAAACAAACAAACAAACAAATATTTATTTATTTATGCCACAGAAATAACATGAGGATTAATACTAACTGATGGGTTTATTTTTACACAGGAAGAATTATCCTAATCATTTGTTCCACTTAAAAAATAAGCATATTCAAGTGGTGTTAAAGTGACCAGAAGGGGTTGAAATCTGCCACATAGTTTTAAGGATTAAAGACCTTAACAAGTGGAGCAATTAATTAATAAGGTAGTATCTCTTTATCATGAAATTGTTAAACTGACGGCATAGTTTAAAACCTAAATTTCAAGCAAATCAATCATTCAACTACTTATTGTTCATCCTGCAAACATTTTAACAGTGACTTATTATTCAAATAAATCTGGTGTTGCTTAAATCATAAACCCTTCTATAGAATCAGTAAACTTACAAAATACGTTGCCTACCATTTATCATTAACTTACCTTAATGTCCCAGTTTACTACTTTGTTTCCTGTTAACCTTCCATGCAAACAATTAGTAGATAAATCAAGACAGATTGAATTTTTGCAGGCCTAAGAATGAATGAATGAGTGAATGAATATATAAATAACAAGGCAAACAGCTAAGCAAAATGAAAACAAAACATAACTTTAACTATAGATGGGACATTTCACCATAAGTTTAAAAGGTACACAGCATAGTCATTCTAAGATGCCTTCAATATTAAGTTTAATATTATTAGTCTCTGATTGTTTCTTATAAGAATTAGGGACTTAGATTTTAAAGTACTCATCAAATACAGGTTACTACTGCTTGTCATATGACAGCTAAGCTATAGCTAGAACTTACCACTCACCAACCCCAGAGTTTTATTTTTTTTTTCTCTTTTAAACCATATATGCAAGAAGACTTTTTTGCCTTTTAAAAAACATTGATAATTGGCAAATTTAGGTGAAGAGTATACAGGATTTCACCTTACAAATTCTCTCAAATTCTCTCTAGGTTTGAAATTAATCAAAGTAAAAAGTTAATCAAATTATTCAAAATAAAAAAGTTTATTAGGCCAGATATAACAAATGAGTCTTCAAAGTAATAAATTATAGCCAAAAGACTAAACTAAGAAGACTAAACTAAACTAGAAGACGAAACTAGGAAAAAGTTCTGTATTGTATAATCTAACACAGAAAAAGCATTTTCTTGGTCAATGTAACGTTGAATATAATGAGGGCAACTGATAGCTTGTTTATGCAACTTCTCCCTTTTCTTCCTCCCAGCTCTACCTATGATCTCTTCCACTTGGTCTTCGCTGACCTTTTGTCCAGGGGAAAAATGACTAAGCATGGTATGCTTATAGGTGGTTGCTTTTTTCTCCATCCTAAGTAAACATTTCCTTTTTTGTTTTCATTTTCTAACATCATATTTTAAAAATTAATAAAGCAAATGCTGAGCAAGTCTGTTTTCTCGCTCCTTCCAAAAAAGTAGGAGAAAAAAAACACACATTTAAACAGTTTCATTTACTGAAGTTGATTCATTTGTACAAATTCCCATTACAGCTATTCCTATTCATACTATTGGGATGACTAATGATCACTTTAAACTTAGATGAGAGGTGCACCTTTATTCTTAATGCTTCTCATCTTCCTTTAAAAATTAGTAATTTTAATGGCAATTCAAGCCCCTTCTCAATTACCCACTGAAATGACAAAAGAAACTTAAAAAGGAATTCTAGTTCATAGATGGCATAGTTACAACTAGATAAAAAATCCATGAATTTACTCTGACCTTTGCAGTGTAGTGAAGGAGGATATTACCAGGCAGGTCCACCATGTCAGACTCTTGAAACTTCCAAGGGCTTAAACAGTTTGGACCTAAAAATTATTTATACACACAAACACACACACACAAACACACACACATACACACACACACATCATTGACTAGATCTGGCATCTTTGGTTACTTGTAATCAGAACTAAATTTTAAATTGACCTGTTTTAAGCTACTCATATAACACAGTTAAAACACACTGGCCAAAATGTACTTTATTTTTATATCACTTTTAATATATCTAAATAGATATCATAGAAATGGAATAACAAATGAGCAGGACAAAACTCTTTACTAATAAAAAAATCAAATCAAATCAAAGAAATACAATTAAAATTGGTTCCATTTTACACTAAAAAATGGAGGAAACAGTATTGACCATTCCATTTTAATGAGGCTGTGATTGATGAATCTGATATACTCATGCACTACTGGTAAGGATTGTATATATCTTTGGAAGCTGATTGGGTAATACGTATCGAGAGCCATAATGTGCACACCTGAATATTTATCCTGGAATTTTATCAAAAGTAAATGCATCAAGATAAGAAAAAAACAGTAAGTACAACAGTTCATCTACACTAATAATAGCCTAGGGCCGTCATGCCCTATATCAGTGGTGGGCAAACCGTGGCTCGTGAGCCACAAGCAGCTCTTTTGTCCCTTGAGTGTTCTAACACCACTTCTTCAAAACAGATTCGCCCAGGCTGAACACTGACTTCTACGCATGGACCACGAAGTTTCAATCGCACTGTACGTGCGTACCCGCACGTGGTATTTTATGGAAGAGCCACACTCAAGGGGCTAAAGATCCGCATGTGGCTCACGAGCTGCAGTTTGCCCACCACTGACCTAAATGATCAGACAACCAGTCACCATTAAGTGCATGAAGCACCTCTCGGTCCCTCCACCATGGACCAAAAGGCTGGCAGCAGGAGGGCGGGCAGGACAGCATGGCAAGTGGGCACTGCAAGGCTGTTAGCCTCTGGCCTCTGGCTGGACTGGAGGCCTAACGACCTCGCCGATGTTGCGGAAACTGCAGAACAGGCCCAGAGAGAGGGGCAGGTTCTGATCAGCAGCCACTGCAGAGGTTGCAGATCAGGCCCGGAGAGAGAGACAGCTGTCAGCGGGGCCATTCTGGATTTCCCAGAAGAGCCAATGGCTGCCTAGGAGGCAGAACTTTTGACAGTGACTGGCATAGAAACGGACCAATCAGAAACAAATCTGGGTGAACTGCAAGGAACCAGTGGTTGCCTAGGAGGCAGAGTTTTTGACAGTGACTGGCATAGAAACCAACCAATCAGAACCAAATCTGGGTGAGGTACAAGGAGCCAATGGCTGCCTAGGAGGTGGAGCTTTTGACGCTGACTGGCATACAAAACCAACCAATCAGAACCTAATCTGGGTGAACTGCAAAGGCAAAACCTAAGGTGGGGGTTGAGGAGGGATTTTAAGGGCAATCGCTGTTTGGTGTAAAGTGTAAGAAAGCAGTTCAATTTTTTAATAACTGGTTTGGGAGTACAGTGCATATGGCTAGCTATCAGTTCAGATATAGGAATTATGTATTTTTGTCTGCAAAGAGCATCTCCTCCTGCTGAAAAAGACACCCCTCCCCTCACATTTAAGTAATCCTATCCTATATAATCTATCTATACTTATAAAAGGGTACTATGCAAATTAGACTGGGTAGACTGGCTATCTTCCAGATGTCCAACTTCCTTCCAAAGCCATGGTGGTGGGGGCTGGGGTAGAGGCAATTAGGGGCAATCAGGCAGGCGGGCAGAGGTAGTTAGGGGCAATCAGGCAGGCAGGTGAGCAGTTAGAAATCAGCAGTTAGGAGCCTGTGGATCAGCCCTAAACTGGCAGTTGGACCTCCCCCAAGGGGTCCCTGATTGGAGAGGGTGTAGGCTGGGCTGAGGAACCCTCCCCTTTGCACGAATTTTGTGCACCGGGCCTCTAGTATTGAATATTTCTTTATATCAATATTTAAAATTATAAAAAGCCTAAATAAATCATGCATTATGAATCCAATATAATATGCAGCAATTAAAAATCATTACGAACACTGTATTACAAATAATTATTATTTATAAGAGCAAAATTTTAAACAGGAAAAATTATAAGAATAAAATCAAAACTATAGAGCTGTGATAATTGCACTAAATGACTTATTATTAAATTGGAATTTATTTGGATTATAATGCTCAACTTCAAATACTTTGGTGAGTTTTAAAGTAATGAAAAGGTTTTAAACTTTGTGACTTTGGACATTTTCATTCATCTCAAATCTCCTATATAATCTACAGAAGAAATTTTGATAAATAATGTTATTCTGCAGAGTTAATATACTTACAGCTTAACTTCTGAACAATCTACTAAAATACAATTATAATTTTGAAAATAACTATAGTGCAATTATTAAAATAAGAATGCTATGTAATATACTTGACTGAAAGTTAAGAAAGATCTTAAATATTATTAACACATATGAAAAAGTATAATTCTGTGAGTGGATGGAGGTGTTAACTACCATGGCAATCATTGTGCATATATATGTATATTAACTCATCACATAGTATACCTTAAATGTACCTATGTTATAGGTCAGTAACATCTCAATAATGCCAAAGAGGGGTGGGGGAAGTATGATGGGGGGAGGTGTTTCTTTTCCCTTCCCATTAAGCTTCAATTAAAACAAATATACCTTTCAGACTTAGGCAACAGAAAAGCTCTCGTTTAATTAAAGTTTAATTAAATAGTACGTACCTGCTAAATACAATGCCTTCACCTGAGGAGGCTGTATTGCTTCATAGAAGATGGTCACAGACCCTAGCTGACCCTCCAGAGATGTGGGGCATCCCCATTCACTGTCCTGGGTTCCCGCAGATATCAATTTGGTCATCAGTTTTGATTTTTCCATTGTTCCTCCCCAGGAGGCTGATGACAGAATTCCACCAAATGATGTCCGATGAGGGGTAATGGGAGAAGAAAAAGGTGGATCTGGGATTTGGGATGGTGGAGGAGTGGTGGTTCTTTGCCCAGCTGAACCAATGCAGCAAGAAATAAAAGGCTAAAAATTAAGACACAAAACAAATTACACTCTTTTAGTTAAATTTCTATCCTCATATTTAAAATGAAACAGAACATAAAATTAAACAAATAAATACATCTGCCAGATCATGAATGTGTAAGCATGTGTAAACATTACAGATGTTATCTTAGACCTACTTGATTTACATGCATTACTTTTATAATCTCACTTTATATCCTTTTGCAAATTTTTAATTTTTAATGAGTGTATATAAACAAAATTGTAATAACTTTACTAAATTATGAAATAGAGAAAACTATTTTTCCCCCTTCAAATTTATAAACAGAATTATTCATCAGTAAAATAATGTCAATTACAGGTTACTCTGAGATAAACAGCAAGAATAAATCACTAGAATTCTAGGACTCGGGAAGCAATCTAATCCATTCCACTACCTACAAAAAAGGCCCATTCAAAATTATCTGAATACTTTCAAAGAAATGTTGTACTAATATTCTTTAAGAGTCACTCTAGAAAATAAATTCCAACTATAATGTACAAATGTAAAGTTTCTTCATTATTTTTCAAATTCACTAGAAAATGAAACAAGTTCATCATAACAGTTTGTATTTCATATAGTTAGAGAGCTTTATTAAAGGATCCTTTGCTCTGCTCGCTTCATTTTCTTTGGTTTTCCTTTGGCTGTTGTTAAGTTGTGGTTTGTTTTCTTCTACGTCTTTAATTATATTTATTTCTTCCTTGAATTGTTTTTATTACATGTTGTCTAACTTCACTTAATGATGACAGGCTAACTGAATTAAATATTAACCTCCTATATCTTGGTATACAGGAAACATTAAAATGTATGGGCACATATTTAGAATAAAGAGAACCTTCTACATTAAACTGAAAATTTCCAAGAATTCTCAATCAATTGGTCCTATAAAGAGTAGGTTAGATGTGCTTACTTCATTCATAGCAGGAAATCTGAGAGGGGCAGAGACCTTCTGCTGTCCATTATCGTAGATATAGACAAGGCTCTGACCAAAGGGCCTTTTTCCAGGCATGTGAACAATGGTTATGTTGTGCTGGTAAAGTAAAACATATATTTAAAAGGTGAAAAGTCACATTAAGTTTTTCGAATGACAATGTTTTCAGAGTATTTAGTACTTTCCAACTGGATTGTGTGAACAGAACATAAGTTTAAGCATGACTAAATGCTGATTAAAATGATGACCTTGCCCGGCTTGTTGTGGGCACAATCCCCAGTAGGGGATGTGCAAGAGGCAGCTAATCAATGATTCTCTCTCATCATTGAGGTTTCTCTCTCTCTCTTTCTCTCCCTCTCCCTTCCTCTCTGAAATCAATAAAAATGTATTTTTTAAATGATCTTAAATAATAACTTTCCAGAAGTACTATAAAAGCACTTACATATATTCTAGAAAATCTATACACTACTGTTACACAGTATCTTTTCTGCATTTTCCAAGTCTATGAGTATTCTTTAGAATCAATTTTTTCTAATGAGAAGCATTTTATATTTTAAGAGCAGCAACAGAAATGTAGTTTTTAACAATTTATGTTGTCGTTTTAAATTAGAATTCAAAAATCAAATTTAGGTCTAAAACATGTCAAAGAAGTAACATTTCATTTTATTTTTTTAGCAGAAAAATGATTACTGATAAATTTACAATGATAATGCCAAAGAGTATTAACCTCCTTATAGATGAACTTCAACATGAATAGAAAGTGAAAATTAATCAAGTCTCAAAAAGGAGATGACACCTTAGTTGATGTTGCTTAGTGGTTAGAGCAATGGCTGGCACATCAAAGGCTCTCGTCTAGTGAAGAGCATGTACCTGGGTTGCAGGTTCAATCCCTGGCCCCAGTTGGGACACATGCAGGAGGTAAGGATCAATGTGTGTCTCTCACATCAATGTTTCTCTCTCACCCTCTCTCCCCACACTTCCACCCTCCCTTCAAAAAAATCAATGGAAAAAATGTCCTTGAGAGAGGATTAACAAAAAAAGCCAATGAGAACACCTGATGTACATGCACCTAATGTGTGCTTTTTAAAGAAAAAAAAATCAAGAAGTTAAATGAAGGGGTCAATGGGGGGAAGGGGGAACATATGTAATACTTTCAACAATAAAGATTAAAAAAAAGTTAAATGAGATGCCCTAAAGCCTTACCCAGAGAGAATCACAGAAACTGTGATCAGGAAGCATAACAGTCGCATATTCTCTTTTCGTGCACACGGCCACAACCAACATACCTGAATGGGTAATAAAGGCTTCAAAACCCATGCCACTTCCTGTAAAAAAGCTAACAAAAATACATATTATCAGAACTTTTAAAATCAGTTTTCAGTTTTATCATCACTGAGGCACAAAAAAACCTATTATCATGAATATCTTTATCAAACAAGTTGTAGCTTATATTCTATTATCACATGTCAGTTCAACCTTGCTTCAACAATTTTTTTAAGTCTTTTTGGGGACATAAGAGTTGAATAAATTATAAAAGGTAGTCTTATAGGTGGAAGGAATCCCATTAGTAAATAATAATAATAAATAATAGTTAAGCAATAAGCTTTCAAGTCTTAAACATTTGCCCAAATAAGATTCAGAAAGCATAAATAAAGGTCTTAAAAATCAAAGGCATATAAAAATGATTACTGAAGTAACTAATTTTGTATGTACATACTAGTACATAAAGGTTTTGTGGTCCTTCATATAATTACATAGTACCTTCAATGGGACAGAGATTACCATTCAATTTCAAATTTATTCCTCCTTTTTTACAATATTTTTTAAGATAGAACTTGTTTTTAAACTAGCCTCCATAACTTAACTAGAAAAATATTTAAGATACACAATTAATAATATGAAAGCAACAAAGCACCTATAATTAAACTGTATACACCCTAAGGATGAAGAAGCTTCAGATAACGTGTACATTTAAAACTAGATTCTTGAGCTGCATTTCTGCTTTTAAACTCCATTACACATACACACACACAAACACCCTGCTGGGCGGGAAAAAGGACTGTTGACCTGAGAAATATAATTTTTTTAAAATGGTGCTTGAAAAAGCTTTTTAAGAATCACAGCATGTAACCCATGACAGTATTCACTTATATTCCATAACTTGTACCAGTACCTGTACAACTGTTTTCTTTTTCCTCCTTTGTTAGCATTGCCAAGAGTCAACTGATCCTGATCTAAGCAAAACCAAGCATTGAAGGAAAAGGCAGACCCTGGCCACTTCTGTATGGAAGGCACAGAAATGCCTGCCATACTGTGTGACAAGTTGAAATACTGCAGTGCACTCTCGAGACTTTGTTTCCGGGCCATCGTCAGGATTGCTCGGGTCACGGGAGCAGTGTAAGGGTGGATATACTCAGATTCATCCACTCTCAGCAATCTCAGTAGTCGACGGATTTCTTCTGAGCTCACTGACTGACTCCCCAAGGAACCGTGGAGAGCGATCAGGTTCTCGGCACAAGTTCGATGAAGGGAAGAATGGGAATCAAGGGTTTCAATGATTCTAATTCCCATGTTTGAATTGACACACGTAGTTCGACTCTGCCTATTAATACAACAAATTATTTTCAGCCAATCAGAGATGAAGATCTGCAGGTCTTGGGATTCTAGCTCAGGAAGCCACTGGATAAGAAGCAAAAGAGGCTGGACATTACTAATGCCCAAAATGCCAACTGAAGTGTGGTCACCCTCTACAGCCTGTAAAGCAACAGAGGAGATAAAAGGTTAGTTAGCATCTTTGATATGGAGATAACAGAACATGTTTTTAATAAGAGTTAAAAACTCACCATATTCATAAGTTCTTTAAGTAGTTCCAGTGATGGCTGACCCAGGGACTTTAATACTTCAAACATATGTGCATAACCAATTCTTTCTTTAAATACTTCCTAGGGGAGGGAAAATAATTCCATCAAAGCATATTTTCAAAGACCAAATTTGCTAGAATATTTTTTAAAATACTGAATAATATCCATTTAAGCTAATAAACTTAATATTTAAAAATTCATGAGTTTAATATTTGTTTTCTCAAATCAAATGTCTTCATCTTAAAATAAACTCCATATACTTTCTGGAATACAATGTTACAATAATCTACTAAAATATAAAATAAAAAAAAATTAACAAATAGTTGTGTAGCATAAAATTACTGTATGTTTTACCAAAACTGGTTTGGCTCAGTGAATAGATACAGCATCAGCCTGCGGACTGAAAGGTCCCAGGTTTGATTCCGGTCAGAGACATGTATCTTGGGCGTGCAGGAGGCGGCTGATAGCTCTCTCTCTCAACAATATTTCTAACTGTCTATCCCTCTCCCTTCCTCTCTGTAAAAAAATCAATAAAATATATTTAAAAAATTATAGTATTTTACAGGTTAGGTTACATGACACTTAACTTCACTTTATTATATTAAGTCAAAATAAACATGGAGAAAAAATAAGGAGAATTTGGGAATAACAGGAATCAAGATAGCAGCCTCAAAGGACGAAAGAGTCCTGGCAATTTTAAGTGTAGTGGCCAAAAAAATAAAACCCAAAATACTGGGTAGTTTTCTTTTGACTCTTTGTATCTAAAGTATGGGTGGAGAACATCTGGCCTTGGGCCATATAAGGTGCATAGAATCATTTGGTCTGGCCCTGCTAAGGCCTTAGGGATAAGTTAATTAAATGTCTGACCAAATATAGCAGGCTAATTTTTAAGTTGATACTTTGGTAAGGTCCTGGAATGATGTTTTAAATATCCAAATAGCCCTTGGCAGAAAAAGGTTCCCCACCCCTGAACTAAAAGGTCTGAATTAACTAGAACACTGAGTTCATTCTAGTAAGGTCTAAACCACATGTATGAACTAGTGAGACACACACACAAAAAAGTAGCAACACTAAACTGGTCCAGTAAAGTAGACAGAAATATACACTGAGTGACCAGATTATTATGATCTGAGTGCATAATAATCTGGCCACTCAGAGTGTGTGTGTGTGTGTGTGTGTGTGTGTGTGTGTGTGTATATATACACACACACATATATATATTTGGCCTGGTGCATGAATTTGTGCTTGGGTGAAGTCTGGCCAGCCTGACCAGGGGGAAGGGACATGAGTGACTGCTAGCCTGCCTGCTGGTCAAACTCCTGATAGGGGGCACAATTTGCTTATTAGCCTTTTATTATATAGGATATGCATTGAGTGGCCAGATTATTATGCATTCAGAGATCATAATAATCTGGCCACTCAGTGTATATATTCACTATATCAAAAGATTTAAACAAAATGAGTAATACTGGGGAGCACAATCAAGGATAGAAAATCTTTTCAAAAGCTATTTTTTAAATACAATAAAGCAATCCATTACACTCATACACCAAAACATTTAGAACTTGAAATGATCTTTTTCCTTACAGAAACTTAGATTCCCAAGCCAGCCTGCAACAGTTGTAAAAGCCTATTCATCAGCAGGAATCTAACCAAGATTCATATATAGCAAGAATATAAGGCAATGCTGAGACCGGTTTGACTCAGTGGATAGAGCATCGGCCTGCGGACTGAAAGGTTCCGGGTTCGATTCCGGTTGGGGGCATGTACCTTGCTTGCGGGCACATCTCCAGTGTGGAGTGTGCAGGAGGCGGCTGATCGATGTCTCTCTCTCATTGATGTTTCTGACTTTCTGTCCCTCTCCCTTCCTCTCTGTGAAAAATCAATAAAATATATTTAAAAAGAAAAGAAAAAAAAGAATATAAGGCAAAAGTTAGTCCCCTAACAAAAAAAACAACAAGGAGTGGAATACAACTGAAGGCACAGCTCAGGGAACAAGGAGTAATTCATTCCTTTCTGGTACTAGGATGGTAATTGAGGCATAAAACACATTAGGGGTAATGGATAAAAAAGTAAATCCTATATAATATCCTATATAATAAAAAGGTAATTTGCAAATTGACCCTAACAATGGAATGACCAGGAACGACCAGTCACTCTGATGCTTACTGACCACCAGGGGGCAGATGCTCAATGCAGGAGCTGCCCCCTGATGGTCAGAGTGCTTCCACAGGGAGAGTGCCACTCAGCCAGAAGCCAGCTCATGGCTGGCCAGGGCAGCAGCGGTGGTGGGAGCCTCTCCCTCCTCTGCAGCAGCTCAAAGGATATCCAATTAATGGCTTAGGCCGGCTCCCCACAGACGGACTTCCCCCAAGGGCTCCCGGGCTGCCAGAGGGATGTCTGACTGCCAGCTTAGGCCCAATTTCCCGGGGAGCGGGCCTAAGCCATCAGTCGGACATCCCCTGAGGGGTCCCGGACTGCAAGAGGGGCTCTAGTGGTAATAACAATAGACAATAACATTTTAACACTTACCATATGCCTGGCACTATGCTGACCACTTTATATAGATGATCTCACTATCTTTAAAACTACTCAATGAGAAAAAGTACTAGCACAAAATTAGCATAAACGGACAGCAGGAGAGAGTCAGTGGTAGTAAAACAAATGAGAAGAAAAAGAAAATACTATGTGACTACAACCAAAGCAGCAAAGTTTCCATGGTCATATGGAAAAACAAGACCAGAATTGAGAGGGCTACTGACGTGTGAAAAATGTCCATGTTGTCATCAGTCAGAAATGACCAAATAGTGAAAGTGTGATTCAATTCTTTAAAGGCACTACATAAAATCATTTAAAAAAATCATTTCACCATTTCAAAACCAGTGCTCTTCCCATGCATTGACTGACACTGTAAATCCTTACTAGCTTTCAGTTTAGTCATCAATGTCTTAATCCCAAAGCAGTGATCACAGGCATCTGTCTTTAAAATTATCAGAAAAAATAACTTCTACACTGAGATATTTTGTGAACTATTTCATTTCAGACATGAAACTTTATGCATTACTTTTTCCTATAAGACTTTGGGGATTATACATTGAAAAATCATAAATCTAAGATAACATTTTCAGAACTAAGGAATATGTTTCACCTTAGCAGCTGGAGATTTGTTCATTACTGCTGTCAAGGCCTGAATGGTTGATACAGCCAAACAATCCAACTGTCCCTGAAATGCCTACCAGAGGGGAGGAAAGCAAGAAATTAATAAACGTAGTCAAGGTTTATATTCAGCGAGGAAACCTTTGTTCTGAAAACCTGAAAAAATAATTACTTAACATGCAATATGTTCCTCTTTCAATAAAAATGATTTTTGAAACAATATAGAACCTGCAAGAAAAGTTACCAACTTGGAAGAAAATAAGCTATGTCAAGAAGGATAGGGTTACATTCACTCATTACATTAAAATGTGTTCTATTGGGGGGAAGGGATCAACAACACAAAACACCAAGCTTAATACATGCTTTTTATTTTAAAATGGACAATCTCAAGAGGAAGGGAGGGAGGTCTATCATTGGAAATTCTATTATGTTTTACTCTTCCGTAAAAATACACATTCACTTCCTACATTTAAATTTCATTAGCTTGTAGAATGAGATGTCTAAAATAGTCCTGTCTACTTAGTTTCCAAATCCTGAAATGATGTGTATGTACCAATCAATCACATGTGCAAACAATGAAGTGTATCTATTTTTACATAAAATACAGAATTTGAAGCAGAACAGAAAATGAAGTATATATCTGTAAGCATCGTCATGTTTTTGAGAGGATAACCTTTAATGCAAAAGTTGTTTTGCCTATTTTGGTTTAAATTTCATCATAAAAAAGAGATGTGTTAAATTTCTGATTTCAAAAAAACAAAAACAAAAAACCAACACCAAAAACAAATATAAACTCAATAATATTTTTAAAAAGCCTAAACATTTATCATCAACCACAAAAGCATAACATAAGGACTACAAAGTTGTAAAATCTAAGAGTCCCCAAAATTTTGGGACTTGAAGCTAGTCATTTCCTAAAGAGGATATTCCTCTCTCCCTCCCCCTAGAAAAGATTTAAGTACAAGGGGACTGATTTGATCTTTGTTGTTTTAAGCCAAGCTCTAAAACTTTCAGGAAAGTTATTTAAGCTGATATTGATATTCTTTTTTTATTAAACATTATATATTTAACAAACATAATATGCATTAAACATTCTGCATACAGAATTTCATACAAAAAAGATCTTTCTTAGACTCTAAGAGGACTAGGCATCACAGTACCTAAAATTAGAAATACTAGCATAAACCTCTCAGAAGACTATTATAACTATTTTATTCATCTATAAGAAGAACTAATTCAGAGAAATCTAAAACAATACTCTATATTGATATTGCACATCCAGAACAGAAAATGAGAAATTATTATGTCCTTCTCTATATCACAACTCTATTTATGAACCTGGACATTAAGATAATGACATCATGTAAGCTCATTCACAAACACTTTTGGGCAAAAGAAAACGACAAAGCAACTTTGTAGGTGGTCTAACCAAACTAAACTACTTAATGTATTATAAAAAGCAACATAATTATTATATTTCTACCTTATACAGAGTTGAATGTTTAGAAAAGAAAGAAGTTAAGCCTTATTCTAAATTTAGACTCAAAGAGTTCGGCATCTTCTTCCCTTCCTCCAAGATTCAGGCTGTCCATTGAATTATAATCATTATTTGTCAACAAGAAGCAAAGAATCAATATATTAAAACTGATCATACATTTTCACAAACAAAGCCTTAAAATCCCAGTACACCACAATGTTCAGAAAAGGAAGCCCCAAAAATAAGAAGTCACCACCAGGTGGACAGCATTGAGAGTGGGATCCCATTCCTGTACTTTGTATCTCCTCATACTAAAAAGAACACACACATACCAGGTGGAATGCTATCGATCATTTATATCAACTACCAAGTTATTAATAGACTTATCTTTAGATTAAAAATTAAAATTACTTTGAAGAATTTTTTTAAATAATTTAGATTAGAATTAGATAATCTTTGTGTATTTTAAGACAAAAGGAAGAAAAGTACAGGAATAGTTGCTCCCATTGATTGATTCTGGACTTCATTTGAAACAAGATGCAGGCTTTGTAGCTACCTGGTCCTCATTTATTTCTGTCAGTAATTTGTTGGCCAGGTCTTTCTCGTTCTTGTCTGCCACCTTATTGTTAGCATTTAAAAACAGCTGTTAAAAACAGAGACAAGAATAATGGAGAAAGAACATTGGATTGTTAACCCATAAACAGAAATGAAGCTTAAATGGATTTCCACGTATCTTGAAAATAAATCCAAGAATCCACTTGTGAAGTACAACACTTTTAAGATGACAATCAACTATTCATTTTTGATAACAAACATTAGTTCACAAAAAATAATAATATAATTATTATTTAGCTCTCTGTTGGAACTCAAAATTACTAAAATAAGCAACAGCAATAATTAAATTAGTTAATATTCCTAAATTCTTAAGGAATCTGCAGAGAATGTCTCACAGAAAAGACAATGTACTGTTGAGGCAGACTAAATTCCACTTCTGGATATATACCCAAAAAAATTAAAAGCATGGTCTCAAAGGAATATCTGTATACTCATACTTATAGCAATATTATCCATGACAGCCCAAAGGTAAAACCAAAGCAATGAATGAAAAATACAAAATATGGAGTACCACTCACACACACAAATATATTTGGCTTTAAAAAGGAAGATATGATACAACATGGATGACTCTTGAGAACATTATGCTAAATGAAATAAGCAAGTCAAAACAAACAAACAAACCACTGTTTGAGACCCCTTCCATGAGGTACTTAAGAATAGTCAAAATCAGAGACAGAAAGTACAGTGGTGGTTACTGAGTGGAAGGGAAAATGTGACAGGTGTTGACATTCAATCTTACCAGATGAACAGAAACATGGGGAATGGATGGTAACGATTGCTGCACAACTATGTGAATGTGAAAGTACTTAATAATGTGAACTGTACACTTAAAAACGGTTAAAATAGTACATTGTTGTGTATTTTGCCACAATAAACAGAAACAATATGCACAAATTTGAATCAACACATAAAATGACTTCTTAAAAATCAATAGTAATAACAGAAAAATACCTTGCAATTCTGTAGCAGTCGTATGAGATGTTCAAAGCAGTTACTATTAAGAAAAATGGCTTGAAGAACAGGCCTATCTGTGCAATCTAACATGGCTGTGATGGTATCTAAGGGAATAAAAACAAAATCATCCATTTATGAAGTAGAAAATTTGGGATCATAAAACATTTAATCTAGCCATTGTTTTTAAACATTTTTTAAAATATCTTTTATTGATTTTTCACAGAGAGGAAGGGAGGGCGATAGAAAGTTTGAAACATCGATGAGAGAGACATTGACCAGCCGCTTCCTGCACTCCCCGCACTGGGATGTGCCCGCAACCAGGATACATGCCTCCGACTGGAATCGAACCTGGGACACACACACACACCCACCCCTCCACCCCCAGTCCATAGGCCAATGCTCTATCCACTGAGCCAAACCAGTCTCGGCAAATCTAGCCATATTTTAAATTTAGAATTTTCAGATGAGAAAGAGGTAAATTAATTAGGAAATAATAGGAATGGGTATAATAATCTCTTTGTGATACTTACTTAACATTTTTATCTGCAGAGCTATGAACCGGCTTTCCCACTCTCTGGATCTCCTTTGATTAGGTAAAGCTGAATGATCTGAATTCAGCAATTTGAA